>JAGDQP010052863.1:0-13685 GCA_022664845.1 Lepisma saccharinum | reverse complement strand
CGTGGTAGCATAATTTCACTCGGGAATCCCTCGCGTATTTTTTCATCTTTTGATTCATCATCCTATGATTTCTTTCACCAAACGATGGACCGTAAGCTCTACAGCTATTGGTATTCTAAATAAATCACCTTTAAATACATTTTGCTACTATGCAACCATGCATAACATGATTTATTCCTTCCCCATCTTGTAAGTGCGTGAGGTATTAACTTGCAATCAACGTAGTATTGTTCTCTGGTTTTAAGTCATTCTCTACATGCTCTGATCGACCCAATTTCGCTGTTCAATTCTTGGGAAATCCCACATTTCACTAAGGAATCCCTCACGCACTTTCCCATCCCTTCTGACTTGTACATTTTCCGAACGAGCAGGTCAGATTTCTTTGACGAAACGATGGGCCGCCAGCTCTACAGCTAACAGTGCTCGAAATAAATAGTCGTGAAATAAAGTTTTGAACGTTTTAAGGGCGCTCTAGTGCCGAAACTACGCATCATAGGGCGCGTGTTCATATGAACTGTTTTTTCTTGATTGATATGAGGATTAACCTCCCGAAGTTTGTACCAGAGGTCCTGAAACACCCTTTATATATACACGAAAACGTGTAAGAAAATTTTACGTATTAGTTAAATTAAAAGACGTAATAAACGGCAGCTAACCGGCATTTTATAGTAGAAGCGTTCGTTAAAATGAATTCATTATTAATATTCTTTATTGTGATTCATTTTAAAACAGCTGCGCAAAGGATTGTTTATGTGCCGACGCGCGAAAACGAACTGCCATCACTATTCAAGCCTATTACCACGAACTTTTACTTCAGAATCTTTCTGGGCATCCGCTCTTTTCTTTGGTAAATTCCGTGCAACACAACGGGAAAATATTGGATTATGTAATCTCGGGTAAAGCAGAGCTCAACACTATGACAATACAATGCACAATAAGTTCCATTTTTAATGTTATTCAAAATATCTACAATTAATTTCGATATGCTACAGTTGCCAATAGCACATAAACAAAGCATTTCTTCATCCTCTATTGTTTATACTTTAGTATCGTAACAATAAGCTTTTGAGGTCGTTTACTCTGAAATATTACGCATATATATATATAATTCACAGCCATATTCATTCCACTACCGGATGAGGCCTCTCCCGGAAGGAGAAGGTGGTCTACTGCTCCCACGCTGACCAGACGTGTTGGGAGAGGAGAGCCAAAGCTCCCAACTGTGATCGCTACCTCTTTATTCAGGTAGCTGATCAATTGGCCTCACGACGCTGGGTGGACGCCGCACAGGCAACACCATCTGGAGTACTGCAACGGTCACCCGTCCAAGCACTGACCAGACCCACAGCTGTTTGACTTCGGTGATCTTATGGGAACCGGTAGACCAGCTCGGTTAGGGCGTTGCCCATATATATATATATATATATATATATATTGAAATATAAAATACTATTAATTCTAAATTAAAATATGGGTGTTCTTTATTTGAATAAATTATTTCGCCCTAAATATATGAGTCGAGTAATAGATTTGTTTAAAAATATAACTGCGCTTACAAGAATTCAGCGTTCTTTCATGAAACGAACTCTTAATATACGATAAAGGAAGAAATGTCTGATAATTTATCCTTTTTATTTAATAACTTAAAATTAGACACTACAGAATTGTTTTATACCGAAGCTTTTGAAATAATCGTACGCGGAAGTTACTACAATATACAAGGGACTACACACACAACGGCAGTTTCCACTCATTTGAGTTGCCATTGCTGTAAAAGGTACACACAATAAAATATACTAAATTGAACTACTGAAGATTCCATTCAATATATGATACAACTAATGACTAAACAGTGCCTTAACACTTTCATGGAACGTTGCCACGGAACGTATTACTGTGAAGAGTTTAGCAAAAGATCGTTTAAATAATATCGTGGAATTGAAAGTGTGTGCCAAATTCATGAAGATCGCATAACCGTTGGAAGCGTAAATAAAGAGAGGATGGGTCCTTGTTTACAACTGAGTGTAGCATAATAAACTTAAGAAATTTGATTCGTTCACGTAATTGGAGCCATCTTAATATATTAAAGTAGGCGAAATATGAGCATAGTATAGAAGGATAAACATGAAAAGAACTCAGGAATGTTGGACGTGTTGGAGAAGTCTTGCCTACTAACCTGTAAGGTATGAGTATAGTACATCATCGTAGTCAATGTGTGACAGTACGAATATCCAGGAGTCTAATCCATTTACATAAGAAAGTGTTTATTCGACGAAAAGATTACAAAGAAGTGAAAGCCTTGATAGAAGCATGATTAATACGATCATTATAAGTTAAACAATCGTTGCCACGAAGAAAATATTTGGACGCTGGAAAAAATAGCTTTGTATTTTATTCGATTAATGCACAAGTACTTTAACCATTTCACTAGCATTTACACATCTTATTAATTTTATTTATCCCATGATGCAGCTCTCAAGGGGAAGATGAAACTTCAAAGGCTATGGGAATAAACGTGATAACGGCAGTAAAATGAAATATATGAAGATAGCCAAATCGTTGATGTAGATATAATAAAGAGGATCTAATTCATTCCCATATAAATTATTTTTTCGATGACGATTTGTTATTGGATAGGACGTAATGCTAGTGGCCGATCAGGTAGAAGTGATTCCAAAATATGGCAGTTTCAGAAACAAAAAAAGGTAAAGTTTCAATTTAGCAATCAGGACGTATTAGCAAACAGATTGGAAAGCTTTGCTATAAACCAAAACAACTGGTATTGATGGATGTCTATGACCCAAGACTTGTCAAGAATTTTGTGTTATGTGCTCCAACGCAGTATTACATGCTATGGTTAGATTTAAATCATGGATGTAAAGGTTTTAGTAGTTTGTTATCTTCAAGGTAGGTTTGGATGTGAGCTTTAACAATATATTCTACTGACTTGAATAAAGCTGGGAGAATGATGAGAAGCCGGGTTCTTTAAAAGGATAGTAGCGTCTTACCTAAACAGTTTTAAATCAACTGTAGCATCCAACCTACGAAATCGGGAGCGGGAAGGACATTCTAAAAATGGCAAATGACCTGGCTGAGTGAAAATTCTGAGAAAAAACATAACAGATCCCTGAAATGTGAAATTATTTAAAATGGTAGACAGCCGAAGATTACCGTTTCACAGGGGCATTGGGGGTACATATTTCCATTAAAACACTGAAAAAAGTACCAAACTTAATGCTATATAAGAAAAACAGATTAAATAAACCATGTATCACGAAGAATAATAAATAATTGCATTTGTCCATCGGATCGGGCACTTGAGGAGTAGTAGTTTTCTGCCTGAAACTACAAGTCGAGGCTCATACTCTTTGGGCTTGATGGAGCGGCCTGGGTGTAACGCCTGGCTATGAGGAAATGCATTCTACCTCGTTGCAGAATGCAGACCATAATATCTGCCGGTCATAGTAATAAGGCGAGGGTGTTTCCCATTCTATGGTGTTCATCGCAGCATGGAGGACGGAGAGCCGTGTAATAAAATCCTAGATAATTAAATGGTCGCTCATTTTGATACTTTATTTTAGGATGGACTGTGTAAATTCTAGGATAGTAACGTCACGTGCGATTTTCCTGCAATTCCTTTTCAAGGTTATAAAGAGAATATTGTACACACCTGAAGCTGACACAATGCAATCAATAGTATCGAACAGCCAACATTTAGCAATGATCTATTATTTACAAAATTGTCCAAGAAAATGTAGTACATAAAAGTTCTGAATGTGGTTGTAAAGCCCACTGCCCATCGAATTAGCTTAGTTATGCGCTTACCTCACTAAGAGTATCCGACACTTCCATCTTCTCGTCTTTCACTTGTTTGAACTGATCATTAGAATCCATATTTCTTATTTATGTTAAGTAGCAGCACATGTTAACTTTATCTTCTAGAACATAGTCTGCTGTTTACATTCCCATAAGTCATCTAATGCTAAGCGTCACTGAAATTAAATAATATGTAAAATTACTAGTGCATTGAAAATACACATTAATATCAAGATAAAATGGTAGTTAAAAATATTTTTTTCTCTTAAAGAAATCACTACAGCCAAATATTTTCCTGTCATACTCTGAGACTAAGCCACTACCCAGATAGCACAGTAAACTTGGAGCTAATTTGACGTAGCAAATTAACATAGTTTCAAATTTTTTTTCAGGAAACTTGAAATGTCATCCTGATAGTTGAGGGATGTCAGATTTGCTACAATTTTTTCATGCTAAACTTGCTACAGGCATTGTTTTTGAAAACCGTTGGTAGACAAGCACTGAGACTGTAGAGATAAAATACTTGTCTGCAGTGGTAATCGAACACACAATCTACAGATTTCTTTGTTGTCCACTTGTTCGGCATTTTACCGCTGATCCAGTTTTCTTCGCATGAATGAAATAAATTTTACTTGTCATTTTGATATGCAGACAGATTTAGTAATAAAAGGATGCGTGCATGTTTAAATTAAATACTGCAATGTTTATTGATCCTGCGTTAGAGCATTGGAAAAGGCTTAATAAATATTTTCACAAGCGAGTCACCACCAGATTATCATAAATTTAGAGTTCAGGTCGCATAAATTTCTTAAAGAAATTGGCTGCAAATCTCCCAGATAGTACGCAATTAATACAGACTATCGATTATCCTTGATTTCCCTTGCATTGATAAACTAACGCTGATCTTTCTAGTTGGATTATTACCTGAAACTCCGGGTTTTCCCCAAATTTCTTATTTTTAAAATAACTAATTGTTCGTTTAATACTTATTACCATTTAATTCATTTCGACAGTCAACGAAGCAGGCTTCGAAGCTCTAAAACTTCATTAATGAGTTTTTACAATTTCGAATTTTAGGCTATATCAGTTCACTAACTTTTAGATACTAACTTCGTACCGTAAAAACAATACTAAAATAGAAGATATGGACGGCGTGATAGAACAGTAGGTACAGTAACCGACTTCAAACAATGCTATTTTTTCAGAATCCTAGGTTCAAACCCCAATTCGAACATTAGATTTTCCTCCACAGACTTTGTTTAACAATAGAAGTTTGTAGCGTACAAAATTTTCAGGAAATTTACCACGTCCCATCCAGGACGTTTTAAGCAAGAATGTAGCCACACCTCGTACAAACTTAATGCAAGTTCGGGAGTTATCTAGTTAAGCTTATAAGTTATCGCATATACAAATGAAGCTTAAGTTTGCCTACCCCAAGAAAAAAATGCAAGATCATAATGCAGGAAAAATATATATTGTAGTGCTAATTTGTAATATATTTCTCGAGTTACAAAAAAGCTCAATTGAGTTTGCATTAATTCAAACCACACCTAATTATCAGCCTGGAACCTAGCGGACCCACATAGCAAAATGACGTCCCAGGGACATCTGATGGATCTCCTGGCAGGATATCGGGACGTCCGTAGAACGTCCTGTTTAAGTCCCGTTTACATTCATTGGACGTATAGTTATAATTAATCCTTCGTATAACTATACGAAGGCATATCCTTCGTATAGTTATAATAATAATAATAGTAAGGTCGATTTAATTTATAGAAATTCCAGGTAGGTAATCCCGCACGGCTTTCCGGGGGACCTCCATACGGGATGAACTGTTTGTATTGCCCACAGAGTTATCCCACGGACGTCCTTAGGACATCGCTATGGGAGCTTGAGAAATCTGACGTTAATGGGATCTAAATGGGACGTCCCAGAGATGTACTCTGCTATGTGGGGATACATATTGCAACAATAAAAATGATTGCCAAAATAATGTCGAAATATGTAAGTAATTGTTAAAAGGATGCAAAAATATATAAATGAGAACGCTGGTTTATAAATCAGAAAAAAAAAATTACCTATTTCTTTATTCTGTTAAAAAATAACACACTAAATGGATAGGGCTCGAGCACAAAATAAATTAAATTTTCATAACACAGTGATTCTTTATTGAATATTAAATATGCACGGCAGTAATCCTATTATTCTGGTCGCTAATGGTTGCCGTGGTGAGAGAGTATTAATATTGAGTAACATTCGAATATAGAATAACATGCGAATAGATACAATATAAAAATTGGCTATTACATTCTACAGATCTAAACCTCACTCAAAGATAAAAATCGATGTCAAAATTAGATGGTCCCACAATACACTATTATTTTTTCCTGAATGATTGCCATTGGAAGCTACAAACTTGATCGTTAATAATATTAAAACATTCGTCTCTAAAGGTTCACCCCTAACTATTGTTAGTTATGCAACCACACATTCACACGAAAAATCACTTGCCGGATGGAATCTGTATGGCATATAGACTTATCACAAACGAATTATTCTTAGCTGCAGGAAAGTCGTAAAGTTGATGCACATTTCGGAGCAGCATTACTTTACAGAATTTCTGGGAATCCTCCAGTTCCTCTGGGAAATCCCTTGCGCAGCAATTTCACAATTTTGAAATATGCATTTCTTGACAGGGCTGGCTGGACATATTTGATCTTCCTTGCGCCCCTCAGTTGTACTGTTAATGGAACTGAAAATACAGAGGTATAACATTTATTTTCCCACGTTTTCGGGACAATTTAAGCGGAATTCGACATATAACAAGGCACGTTTTCTTTTGTTTAATGATAATTTTTCGCCCAAGAGTTTCTATATATAATGTAGATATAATGTGATGCAACTCTAGTAATGGTACTAGCAACAACAGCACTATGGCTTGTACCTTCCAAAATTAATAATTTTATAAAATAAACATGCATGTCTATAGCAATAACTGATCGGCTGATATTCAATTCAATTAAGTTCATTCAGCTTGTACATAAACTTACGAACAGTAAGCATTACAATTGTCAAACAACATAAAATTATGTTATTCAGCCATTATGTAATAAAACGTTTGTACAAAGTGAAGAGTTTTATATCAAATTTATTATTGTTGGTTATACCTTGCACTTCTAACGGAAGTTTATTGTACAAACGTGCACAATTATCCGTAATACAAGTGCTTCGTCATCCAGAAATAATAATAGTAGTAGTTTTCAACTGCCTTCTTTAACTTAGTCATTTCGGTTGTCATTGCGTCTTAAATATCACGAAAAACAAGTATCTGAACTGCCATTAAAATGCACGGTCACTAATGAAGACGTCTATGATATATTGGTTCTAATTTAGTATTGCCAGCAAAATTCAAGTGATTTCAAATCACAAGAAAATTAATTTGACAAAGCACTATTCAAAGACAATCATAAAAATATGTATTTTGGAGATGACACAGCCCGTCAACAAGGAGGAAGTGCTGAACAATATTCTATTCAGAATAAACGATAGCGCCCTTGTACGCTATGAATAATGCTTTAATATATTTGTTCTTGTTCGTTTTATAACATTTTCACATACAAACCATTAAAATTCACTTCGCTATTTGAACATAACCTTTAAATATGATTTTGAACCCCTAAAAATCCTACCTAAATTTAGGTACTGTCAGTTTGTTCGCAGCTTTGGCACTGTATAAAGTTTATTTAAAAGGAAAATCAATATAGAAAAGCAAAAGCCAAATATAATTGCCCTCAGTTTAAACTTGCTAGCTGTGCACTTGGCCACCGGTGAATTTCCTTAAACCACACGCACAAAACTATAGTGTAATCTATATATGACCTTGTATTCTACCCTTAATTGGTACTTACAACGTGCTTAGTACCACTTACCAGTACTTTCTTTTCCATAAAAAGACTGAAGAAGCGTCCAATGGCGTTGAGTATTATGTACAACCTTGTCACTTCATAAAAATAAACGTAGGCCTATATGTGGAGCATCTGGACAATAATGTATGTTTGTCAAAAATACCATAACATATCGTTGTGTTATTTACATAACAGTTTGTGGAAAATTCATCAGAAATATGTTCTTACACATTGTTAAGGAACTTTCTAATAACATTAAGATTATCTAGAGTAATTATTTATGGAACTGATAAGTTGCTGAATAGATTTACTGAAATAAATATTTTATTTAATCACCTTTCGACAACATACGTTAACTTCCACGTCTTCAATGCTCCTTGCTACAGAGTACAGAGAAACAAGTGATTGCAATTTTGCGTTAAATAAAGTTAAACCCTTTTACGTCTGACTTTCCACAAAAGTCTTATTACATCTTACATACTGATATTGATATTCATTTTCAGACTTTCTTCTTTAGAATATAAAAGTTATTAAAATGTTTTCTCTGAACTTTTAGTCAAAGGCCTAAGTTGGCTAAGGTGCCTCGCATGGGTTCTTCCACGGACATCTACATCGCTACTCTGACAAAGTAATTTAGAGGCCGAAAAAAAAGCTTGAAAAGATTATTCATAATATCGATCGGCAGTACCGCAGTATTGCTTCTAGTATTGATTGTCATGTCTGACGTGTTAAGTTTTTTAAATCGTAGGCTGTGGTTTTCCGCTGTACAGGGCCTCCATATAACTATGTCCAGTAAACGTGTGAATCCTAGCGGAGCGACAAAAAAAAAAAAAGAAACAAATTGATTTTTTGTGAAAAACTTCCCGAAAATTTCTTCACATTTTTTAGTGATCAAAGAAAGTAAAAAAAGTATTTCCCCAGAACTTTACAAGATGAAAAATCTGAAAGAGTTTTTGAATTCGAGGTGTCTGAAAATATGAAATGTAAACTCGTGGAAAGTGAGCACAGTGTTTCTTGCCCTTCGGATAACAAACATACCGAAATCAGCACTAGTTCTCCCTTCGCCTCCACTTCTCACTCTAGCTTTGCCTATACTGCTGAAGCATTAAATTTCTTCTTATAAATATCCAACTGATCGAGGTAGGCCTAATTTTCATTCCGATATCCCAGATAACTTAAAATAACTGCATTTTGAGTTGACCTATGCAAGCCATTCGATCCCCTTATTAGAGGCACCACTTTGTCCACAAAGAAACAGTATAACATAATACACAAAGAGATCGCTCTATCTTAAACACAAAACTGTTGATATAAATTATGATATAATACATGTTAGATTTTAAACGATTGTTCCGAGTATTTTAGTATCTTCCTACATATCGAAATATATTCTTACTAACGGAAACTCTTACAAAGCATACGAGTACTATCAAAATGCCACATTTTCGTAGAAAAGATCATGCCAGCGCAAGAGTAGAAGGTAATTTGTAAGCTATGATACGATATTATATCATAGTAAAGTGATCTACTAACAGTTTCTGCTTACTAACTTCAACAACGAATGCATTTAGAAATCTTCGATAGCTGTTCATTAATAATATTAATACACAAAAGTCAAAGAATGGAATTGTTGAGAATATTTTAACTCTGAATGCAATGTGATACGAATTCGCAGGGTCTTAGCTAATCGTGTAAAAATTCCTTCAGAGAGTAGCAAAATTCACCAAAAACGTACACTTAAACAGCGTAGGAAATTGCTGTATAATTAGCAGTTTTTCAATCCCTTTTAGTTTCTTTGGGAGAATTATTTTGATCTAGACACTAAATATCATTTTTAGCAAAAAAAAGGAAACTAATTATTTAGATGTTATACACTATGTTTTAATACGAAGTTTTCATATCGATTCAAGCACGAATGAACCTTTTCAGATTTCGTAGTTTTTCCACACTATATTCAGAAATGCAGAGTGTTATTAAATACAAAAAAAACTTTCAAATTTGCTGACTAAGTTATCACAAACATGTGACATACAAGTACCATGATGTGAATAGCAATTAGTTTGCAAATTACGGTTCAATTTAAGTCGAGCTAAGGTGTCGTTTGATATTCATTGGTTTAGACTTATTGCCATTAGAGAATCCAATGTTGTTCTTTGTAGGATTACTGCAAAACATTAAATAATATTGCCACATCTCTGCTGTTAAATATTTATATTGACCACTGGTTACAGAAATGTGAACGTTGCGACTATCTTGCTACAAAACAATTTTCGGTACTACTTGGAAACTTTAACATGAAATGCCATACGTAAACCATCCTGTACTTTCTATAAACGAAGAACGTAACATTTGTAAGATATATTTAAAAATAAAATTTTCAATGAGAAAACTATTTCAAACTATTCTTAAAAATTTCACATCGACAACGTCTGCTTTTAGAAATCTTCGATAGTTGTTCAGTTGTCGTTATCAGTTATATTTTGCTGTGGATTATTAACATGATTTGAATTAAGCTCTGTTGTTAGTGATTCATTTCCCTTGTTAAATCGGGATCTGTTCAGCTTTTGAACATGATTTCGCTGTATGTGTCATAGCATAAAGCTGTATATTTGTTCATGAAAATGCGAAATGGCTCAACATTTCTTCACACGAATATCGAACGTGGAGTTATTATTACATTTTAGGTGAATTAAATACATTTCTGCGGCTTTTATTTGGAATCCATTGTATTTTATTTATTACAATCTACAAAGTACTTTGTTTGTTTGATTCACAGTGTATTAGTAGCAAATTGTTTTGTGAAACTGTCAGTAAATCCCTTTACTATGATGTAATATCTTATCATAATTTACAAATTAGCTACAACTGTTGCGCTAGAATGATTCTTTCTACCAAAATTAGATATTTTGATTGTACTTGCAAGCTTTCTGCGAGTTTCCATTAGTAAGAATAGATTTTGTTACGTAGTAAGATATAAAAATACACGAAATAATCGTTGAGAATCTAATATGTATTATATCATAAATAGATTAACAGTTTTCTGTTTATTGTAGAGCGATTAGTATTATTTCTGTTTGGCTTTTATGTTATCCTGTTTCTTTGGAGTAAAATTTGTGATGTTGCTAGGCGACTAACAATTGGTTCGTATCAACGAGAAGCGAATTGTTTTAACACTATTAAATCACAAATGTCAAATAATGGAATTGTTTAGAATAATTTAACTCTGAATGCAATGTGATGCGAATTCGCAGAGTCCTTGCTAATCGTGTAAAAATTCCTTAAGAGAAGAGCAAAATTCACCAAAAACGTAAAGTAAAACAGCGTAGGAAATGGCTGTTTAATTAGCATGGTATAAAATCATGACATCCCAAAACATGAGCGTTGATCCCCTGTATTTGATCGGATCATCCAAATTACAATATTCAAAACTGTTGAACAAATTACTAATAAGCCCTAATTATAAAAGCAATAAGCAAAATAGAATACTTTCTCAACATTTATTAGTTTTAACCTACAAACCGTAGTTAAATTTACTTTTTTCACCTCCTTTTCCGAATTCTTTTACAGACCCTGGACCCGAATTCTTTTACAATCCTCAACCCCTCTGGAGTTCGCGATCTGCACGTTGAGATGCCCTGACCTACGCCAATATAATTTTCTTTCAAAATCGTAAAACTTTTAATTAGATGCATTTGGGTAATAATACACACCAACCTCTTTATAAAATTTCAACTTACCTTAGAATGTAGGAGGAATGCAGCTTGATTGGCTCGTATTTTGAAACCATCATTCTGCTACTCAGAAATTGCTTCTTTGTCCATTCATTGCGGTATGATAAAGGTTTACTTAAAGAAATGCAATTTTAGAATAGTATAGTTTACCAAATATCAAGATACCAGTGATATTCCTTAGGTGAGTATAATTTGGATTTAAATCAAGAGAAAACAACAAAGCTCGGTTAATTTCTCCTGTCCACCTTGTATGCTGTATGTTAACTACCTTAACATATCGTACCTCATACTTTCGATTCGTCTATCTGTAATAGAGGCAAGGACGTAAACGAAAACAGATACAAATAAACTGACTTCAAATTTGGGTTCAGTGATCATTATTTACCCAGCCGTTTCTAATTTGGCGTTTAAAATTGGCAGTCCCTTTTCATTTGTTTAGCTTTCTGCATTTTAACAATTCATGTAAGTGATTAAATTACATTCAAGCAGATAGAGAGCCACTGACCTTAAGTTAACTCTCCTTTCTTTCTAAATATTTTGATATGACTATTTTGACTATTGTTGTAATTATTAGAACAAACCTTGACATGGCTAACCCTTATAAAATGAATGGTAATCGTTGTCAGATTTCTTTGCGTTTGACGGAATCAAATTAATATGTCCATTCAATACGAATAGTATTTTAAAGGGCGGGAAGAAAACCCTATTCAGCACTAAGACAAAATTCAGGACGGTTGTGAACGACAGCATAGTCTTGATACCGGTAAAGTGAGAATTTTAAGCAAAGAACTGTTATCCATATCTAATGATTTGTAACCCTGGCGCCAATTGTGCATACCTTTTAAATCTTAGCCCTAATTTGTATTGTAGTGTTTTTGTCGCATAGTAGTAATTTGTATGTTTATTACTTATCATTAATCAGATATTCCAGAATTATTGTTGTTATGGTAGGAAACATCGAGACACTACTAAATATATAACAGTTTGAAATATTACACTTCAATTAGGAAGAACGTATACATTTTTTTTTTCAAACGTTTCCCTAGCCGATGTAGACCTCCAGATCCGTAATTCATACCACCAATCTTCACGCATTTATCCATAATGAGTTCAACGCTATAATATCCATCATCAAGTTCAACACTGCCTGGCCTTTTTTTCAACTACTGTATTACGACAATGTTCGCATTGTTCAACGGCCAATGTAACTGAGCATTTCATGCATAAAATTAATATTTTATGTAATAGTCATTGGTGCGGACAACATCAGCCTCATATTTTTCTCTTTGCAGATGCTTCTTACTGTGCATTGTGACGGGCATCGATATCAATACGCCCCTCTATTATTAGATACTTAGCACACTGCAATTCTCAACATTTGTTATAATCCTTTCCTCATTCTTACATATATGATCCACGTTGCGTAGATCATTTTATGCCGTGTGGCAAAATAATTGACTTTGGCAGACTTTTTAGTAATGTTCTGGTAACATTATTCTTGTTAGTTTTAAACAGCGAATTTCGAATCGCAGCTATTATTGTATCGGTGTTTCTTTCGTGACTGCTATGCGTTGAGTTGTTGTTATCTCTTCGGAAGACTTATCTTGGGTAAACACATCTTATCGTCTTACTACATGTTGAACATATTGTAACTTATATCGAAGTCTGCATTACTGCATACTTGTGATTCGGGAAATATCTACATAAGGTCAAAGTGGATAATCTTGCTAAGTCAAATAAGTTTATGTCAAATGCTGGTTAACAAGACCTACTGTTTACTTATATGTAATGTGTGGTAGATTGAGAATATGTTGCCAAAGTTATTTATGTTAGTTCTATCTGCAGCTTCCATTCATCTTGGCATTCGTTCTTCCTATCCTAGCTATCACAGTTAACAAACATATACACTGCATATTAAAAATATGGCCCAGATCGATTTAGGATTTCTAGAAGGGATTTGTCTGGTTACGAGTGCACATATTTGTGATTGAAGATCGTTAGTTTAGAAGTGTGTCATAATCTCTTTAGTTTGGTGGAATCAGTTTATATGTTGTTCAGTCTTGGCTTCTAACGTTACTTTAGAGAAATTTGACCCTTACCTTATGGACGTCAGTGTGTACGCCAGCAATTTCAGGCCCATTGCGAGGTATATTCTGTGAAACCCGAACGAACAGTTCGTTCCTGGCAAATATTTCGCATGAGTATTTTTGGACCCTGAAAGATTTAGTAGCCC
>JAGDQP010052862.1:0-13686 GCA_022664845.1 Lepisma saccharinum | reverse complement strand
AAAAAAAAAATGACTCAATAACCCCTTAATCATATACCTAGTTACATGGCATCGTAGAGACCAATAAGTAAATGTTTCATGAAATATTTGTTTCTTAGAAATAAATATTATTTTAATAATCCATGTAACACGTTTCTTACGGAATTTTCCATCACAACAATCCGTATTTCTAAATAGAAAATAGCTTGCAAGGCCTTCACTTAAACACCTTCACAACGCCACGCAATATGTTGAAGGGACTATTGAGTCATTTTCTTCGAAGCAATCGGATGAAACCACGATATTAAAAACTCATGTTAAAATAGACGCTTATTTTGTAGGTCTCCGTAACCAAGTATCGCTGCCTCTTAATCTATCATATTGCTTTTTGTAAGCCCTTGCGAATAGCTCTGAATATTATTACACATATTTCGAGACTGAAGATATTATAAAGACTTCTGTATTTACAGTACTGCAATTACAGTTTTGATTACAGATATCTGGGTGATCTACGCATATATCAACAACGGATAGTCGATCATACGGATATCGATAGGCAACTCTATAATTACAATAAGTAAAGAAATATTTACACTATTTTCAGTCTACAAATGGGACTAAATACAGAGCATTTTACAAGAAATAAGGCAATATGGTAGATTACGCCTCTTTGTGACTGTAATACGAGGTGCAATCAAAAAGCTCCAAGACTAAGTCTATACCGGTATACAGAGAACATATCTCAGTTACAATCAGCCAGGATCTCCTTCAAATTATGCCTCTTGTACAGCGCATTCAATGTCTTGGTCACTATTGAAAAGTTTCCTGGAAGTCATTTTCCTGAAGTGTGTTAACACCTCCTGAATGTCATCAACGGTGTAAAAATGGCGACACTTCAGCTTGAGTTTCATGTTCGGGAAGAGGAAGAAGTCACAGAGGCCAAATGCAGCGAGTAGCGTAAGTCCAAATTCGGAGAACGCCAATTTTGTATTGTTGCGGTCGCAAAACTCACGCGTTTTGAGGACTGTGTTTTCGGATTCATCGCCGTGATAGATCGCCCATTGCCCGCGCTTCACACAACAGTTTGAAGGTCTTTTCCCCTCATTTTCTCCGTAGACACCTCAAAACGCCTTAAAGCTAGGCGTTGGCGGTCTGAATTTCGGAAGCGAATTCACAGTACACAAATCCATGAAGGTCCAAGAACACGATGAGGAAGCTCTTGATCGCGCTTCTGACCTGTCTCGTCTTCTTCTGCCTTGAAGATTCTAGGCTTCTCCCTTGAGAAAAATTTTGTTTGGTCTCCGGGTCGTAACCGTGGACCAAACTCTCACTCCAGTGAGGATTCGCGACAAAATTCGGAGGTCCTGACGGAGGTTCAAACAAAGAATACTGAAATGGGTATGGAAGATATATGTCAGAAAATGGTAGAGCAAATTAGATGAATACTCGCTTGGCTTTGCTGGTGCGAGAGGCAGGCGGACTGCCCTGAGACCTTAGTTAATTACTGGGTTGACGACCATAATTTTGCTTTCCGTATATGAAGTCGTACGTCTACTTACTTACTTCCGTTGCGTCTTCTGAGTATTAAATCCTTTGGTGGATATCCCTCCTTATTATTTTTTTATAATACCAATTATATGCTGAAGGTGTCTGTCTTATAATGAGATAGCAGCAACGTACTTTGAGAGTTTCTATCACCTTCATAAGCTAAGATACAACTATTATAGACTGAAGCTAGGTTATGGGGAATTGAAGAACTGCTAAACTACTAAGTTCTATGAAACAATATTTATTTTATAAATATATAGAATAGTACAGAGTCCTAATACATGACCAAATCTGTTATCATAATATTATTATCAACATAACTATAGGATACAATTATTCTAAGTCAAACCAACTTCCAATGACTGGAATCCGAAAGGAATGAATGTAGAAGTCCATCTTCTTCTAAGTCCAGAAGTTATTACAAACTAAGAAAATATTATAAGTGCTACCTTGGAGAAGGTCCGGCTGACGACTGACAAGAGCTTCGCCGTCTGGGCTGGACTGAACGATGAAGAGATCAAACTGGGGGTTTATAAAAGATTTGGACCGGATCTCCTGGGTAAGAGGGACTGTCAGTCATCGGGCTGAGAGGTTGTCAGGTTGTGAGCCCGTAAAACACTATGTGCCAACGTCGATACTCTGCAACTTCCACTGACTATTCAGGCAGAGTCTCTTTAACTTTCTACGGACTAGGATGGCAGAGGTTCGCTGAACTCTTTAGCATACAAATGCATATGCAATAAAGTTCCATCATATTGTACTTACACCAACGTTCCAATTAATAGTTCAAATGATCATAATAGATGAATAAATGTAAATATATCACATATTTACAACATATTTCTAATGGGCTTTTATAGTACAAAACGCGACACAATGCTATTCACTTCCGCTACACTTGTTGATACACAAAATGGCGTTTGGTTTCTGCAGTAAATTTTGTCCATCTTACTTGCATAAAGCAATAGTAATTTATATAATGTAATTCGCTTATAATATCATGCTTGAAAGCTTTTCTAATTATATTAACTGAAGTTGTATATCACTCACAAAGTCACAAGTAACACTATTTCAAGTGGACACTCAGATCTGGAAGAGATATACATATTTAAAATTAGCATTAAAAACTGAGTTTGTGTGTAAAATGTTAGGTGCCATTGGCCATTGGTCGAAGAGAAATTGATGATACAATAGTCCGATTCTTGTCTGTGAAGAGTGATATAAAAGTGATGAAATACCATTATATTTTTAAATTGTTGAAAGAAATGGAAAGCAAATACACAGTAATGGGTACTGGGTACAAGGAGCTTGCTTGTGATGGGGTATATTCATCGTGGCCGCCATTTTTAAGTCCGCCATATTGAATTTCGATTGATTTTCTTAAATGGGAAGGGGATCGTGTGATATGTCATTCTGGGCTAGAATTTTACGAGAAATACGTTTCTGAAGTTAGTTTTGCCGTAAATGTAATATTGTGAGAGATAATAGTATTTGACGCTAGCATGGGTCAATACAACAGCCTAGAAACACATATTTCTTTTCGAAATAAAGACGGTAATGAAACAAAATGCATACAAATTGTTCCTGAGTATAGTACTCCATTGATATGGATTTGTACGCATTTGGGTTTCATTTCCTTAGTTATGTCAAGGCAAATTAGGTGTTTCCAGGCTATTGTATCATCACTCCAAGCTAGCCTCACATACTGTTATCACTCACATTATTGCATTTACAACAAAACTGACTTCAGAAACGTATTTCTCGTTATTAACTCAGAATTACATATTACACGACCCCTTTCCCATTTAAGAAAATCAATCGAGATTCAATATGGCGGACTTCAAGATGGCAGCCATGATGAATATACCCACCACAACCAGCTCCTTCAACCCAGTACGCATTACTGTGTATTTGCTTTCCATTTCTTTCAACAATTTAAAAATATAATGGCATTTCAACATTTTTATATCACTCTTCACAGACAAGAATCGGACTATTGTATCATCAATTTCTCTTCGACCACTGGCCAGTGGCACCTAACGTTTTACACACAAACTCAGTGTTTAATGTTGATTTAAAATACGTGTATCTCATCTTCAAGATCTGAGTGTCCACTTGAAATAGTGTTACTTGCCAGAGCTCGCTAGAGAGGTAGAGAGTGGGATAAGGAAATAGTTCCGGAAAAGTACAACTAAGAAGTTGGTTGGGATTTGAATAATTTAGGAGCGCTTATGTAGGAAAGCTAGCATAAGGTTTCAATACTTAGAAGAAATGTTCTCTACTCTTATGCAGGTCCACTATCTGAATCTCAATAATAGTCGTAATGCGAATCTGCAGTGCATAATAATAGAGAAAATTCCTTAGTATTCTTTGCTTTAATGTTTATGGAAACTGAAAGATTCGGAGTTTCGTTAGTCACGTTCTATTCAGCTAGTTTCCTGACCTTTTCCAGGCAACTGCACGACAATTTTTTACAGTGTAGTAGCCATGATGCAATGTGAACCACTCTAAAAAGTTGACAAATCGCTCTTTCAAGCTTGAAAAATAACTTACATCCATAAATTATCGAAATGTCATCTAGAAAGATTACATTTTCTATCCAAAGCGAGAGTGTTTCGTTTAAAACCACCCGTTTCGATTGAAAATTACGCTCTGAAAGAGTGGACCCTCTTTCCGCTCTAAGAAGATGAAATATATCGCTCTTCGGAGTTCAGTGTGTACTAAACACCACGGATTCAACTCAGATATGACTTTTCTTCAGTACTGTTTCTTTTTAAGTTGGGATTCGGAGGACCGGGGGAAGAAGTGTGTGACACAAGGATACTCGATGTAGAACTGAATGTATCCCGACTGATAATTCCTCGGTTCATACTTGCCTTAAAGTATTTCTGCTTTAGCTTGGAATCCGTATTACCCGGAGGTTAATATGTCGGAGAGGTTTATAAAGACCTTAAAAACGTCTTTAAGATCTTATTCTAGTGAAGATCACTCTAGACGAACTTAGTTTTGGGGTGATTATCAATATAACCTGAATAATTATAATAATATACGTTCAGAACCTTTCCTAGCAAAACTAATTTATAACTTTTAGAGATGAAATGGCGATTTACATAAGAGTTAAGCCCGAAGAGCTATTCTATTGCTGCTTGTGATTTTATACTCAGGGTGTCCCCGAAATAATAGTAGAAACTTTGGAAGGCGATTATGTACATCAAAACAAGAAAAAAGCCTATTTGAAGAAATTCAAAATTATGCATAGTTTCGGAGATACAGGCGTTTAAAATCACAAATGACGTCACAGTTTGACACATAATGACGTAACGGTGTCGGCTTAGCAAGTCACTCGAGGTAGTACCCGATACAGCTATTTAAGCAATACTTTTGATTGAATGAATAAAAGTAAAAGTACTTAAAGACTAGTATGAGAGAACTTGGACTGTTGATATTTTTTTTACCAGCAACTCGTTTCTATTAAGCAAAATTAAGTATTTCTGGCTCAGTTTAGGTATCCTAAGCTCATGTAAAATATGTTAAGAGGTTTGTTGTCGTCGGAACGTTCCTACTATTAATATTCATACTTGAAGAGGTAACATGCGGAAACTTCACAAGTCTGAAAGCTCACACCGCTCATGTACAAAGTTTATTTGCACTTCTATTTTCAAAAAAATCATGAAATAGAAATTTAATAAAGTTCCTTTTATTGTCATTATCCTGAACTAGATTTGAATATACTTTGTTCTTAATGTACCCTCAAGAAAGAGTCAAGTAGGTTATGTTCTATGAACAAGGGGGCCATGGTGCTGTATCATTCTTCTCACCCATCGGTTAGGAAATGTAGGATCTAGTAACTCACAAATTGCTAAATTTATGTGTGGAAATACACCTTATTCAAAAACTACCCATAGATGAAACTTCCCCCATGAAACCCATAGATGAAACGTATTCATCTAACATATCCAAATAAACGTTCGCCGAAATGAAACAAGCGTCTACACCTTGGACTAGGGTAACCTCCAATATATGTATATATATATATATATATATATATATGTATATACTGGGTATTCTATCAGACGCCATTTTTATAGTATAAGTAAATATTTTTCTGTTTGAAAATTCATTTATTTTTGTGTTTGAAAATTCAAAGTACGAAATACTCGATACTGTAATCTTAATGACGTAAGTATAGACTCAGAGCTTGTAACTTGATTTTCTTTCCATGGCAGCCATGTCTATGGTAGGCTGTCTATAAAATACCCAGCATATATATTGGAGGTTACCCTAATCTGAACCCCGTTACAGAGCCATTTGTCAGCGCTGCGCGAAGTGAAAAGAAAAATGTGCTGGATTGCGTATAATGAAAAAGAAAAAGCCAACCTGATATTCTAACCTAACCTAACCCATGATTAGAAATATATTAATAATAAATATGAGTATACAAAAGTGTTTTCTAAAAGAAAAAACGAATCTACCCTCGGCGGGCATCAAACCCGGGCTCAAAAAGCCGACCCTGTACCCATCTAGCTACGGTAGCAGGTGGCAAACAGTGGTTTAGAAGCTACACAGTTCATGTGACGTATCACGCGGGTGAGTGTTGCGCAGTCGCCAAATATTCCTCTCTTTAGATACTCGTGGCATAGAGGGATCAGCTAAAAAAGAAGAAAAATATGTACACGAAGCTGCAACAAACGTTCAAAAAACAAGATAATAGTTCTTCGAACTCCAAATACGGACATTGGTCAATTTCCATTCATAGTCTGCCTGAAAAAAAAACGACGCCTAAAGATTATAAGCAAATTCACATTAAAACTCCATTTCTCGAGGTGTTAAAGGTAATCATTCTTTATATCAACTCGTTGCAGAATCCCAGTTACAAAAATCAGAACGTTAGTGGCGATCGCCTTACTCCACGACTTGTCAAACTTGAACTTCATGTGCATAAAAACGTAGTCACTTTTATAAACTTTTAACCACTGTCCCTGGGGTAGATCAAACTCCCTTGATGCGCGATTGGTTAACTCCCGAGGATTGCGCTATCACGCACAGTCCCTACAGTCCTTAACTCACTAACATTGCTTTCAAAAGCACCTACACTGTAGAAAATGGTTTCTTAAAATTAAGAAAAATTCTTATCTGTACACAGACAAGCAATTTTCTTAGAAATTAGATAACATTCTAAATTATTTTAAAATAAGAACATCATGAGTTTAGAAATAGGACAAGTGAGCTCATATCCAAGCTGGAATGACGGAACGTTTGTACCATTGTGGAGAGTAACTCAGAAAGTTTTGTTAACAATGCATCAAGTGCCGACTGCGCTTGCACAGTAGCCATAAATTCGTTAAACTCTTATCGCTTGTCTGTCATTAGCCAGTCGTCATGTCGACGCCGCAACAGAAGGCGTTTTGCGTGTTATCGCTGGTGGAATTGAAGTTTGTGAAACTTGTTGAGAGACGTCTTCGTGTACATTATGGTGTCGGTGCAAAATAACAAGTATAAACTTACATATCCATCAAGAAATGGAACCAGCAGTTACGAGAAACGGGATTGTTGTTACCGATGACTGGTAAACATGCAAAAAGGAGAGTTTCGGATCGGAAGAGGTTCAGATTTCATAACATGGTACCCACGATAACTAGATCTTACTGTGAGTGACTTTCTTATGAGGATTTGTTAAGGGTTATTCTACACCGGTTCAAGGTCTGGATGACTTGCGCGAAAGAATTGTGGCTGCAACAAGCAACGTCACTCCACAGATTCTTGAGAACTTTTGGATTGAGACGGAATGCCGTTTTTAAATTTGCCGCTCAACTAACGGTGTACACGTTGAAGTTCGTCAGTTTCTCTCATTAAAAAAACTTTCTTAGTTGTTCTGTGCGTGTAACAAGTTTGGACAATATATCTTGATAAGTAAAAAAAGTTATGCCACTTTCATTTGTTATAGTGCTAAGCGAGACACCCCTGTATAACTAGTATAAATTTAGGCGTTAATGTGTGCATTTCGTATAAAAACCAAGGCTGGATCCCCGAAATAAACTGGCAGTTCAGTTACACCGTGAAAGTGCGGAAGGACAGAGTGAACATAGGACCTCCACAGAGCGTCATAAGGGCGTGTAGGCTGTACGAGTTCAAACTGGGGTCAAACGCAGCTGCAGCGGGGCGGAAGATATTCCATGCCTTTGGTGAGGGTGTCGTGATTACGCGGACAGTACAGCGGTGGTTTACCAAGTTTAAGGACGGTGACGAAACACTCGAAGACGCACCACGTGCAGGAAGACCAACACAGGTACCAAATGAAGATCTTCAGGCAGAAATTCAGGCGAACAGTGGCCAGACATGTGAGGAACTGGGACTACAATTCAGTGTGAGTGGAGAAACCATTCGGCAGCACCTCCATCAACTTGGGAAGCACTACAAGTTGGGTCGATGGGTCCCACATGATTTGACTCCGGGCCAGAAGGCAACGCGAGCAGACACCTGTGTTTCTTTGCTGTCTCGTCTGAGGAAGGAGCCATTTCTGGACAGGGTGTTGACATGTGATGAGAAGTGGATCCTGTACGAAGCTCCACGGCGCCGTCATCATTCGTTAGCATCCCATGAACCGGTTCCAAAACAGCCGAAACCAGCACTGAACCAGAAGAAGGTCCTCCTGTGTATTTGGTGGACTGCTCGCGGCATCGTGCATCGGGAACTGCTACCAGCTGGTCAGAGCATCAATGCAACTGTGTATTATCAGCAGTTGAGCCGTGTTCAAGAAAAACTCAAAACTTTGGAGCCAGCACTTCTGAATCGCAAAGGGGTCCTCCTGTTACAGGACAACGCTAAGCCCCACATGGCTAGGATGACCCGGGACACCATTCTACGCCTTGGATGGGAAACACTATTGCATCCGCCATACTCCCCGGACATTGCATCGTCCTATTTTCACCTGTTCCATTCCTTGGACAATCACCTTAGAGGACGCCAGTTCAAATCCCTAGTAGAGGTGCAAAATGCACTTGATACCTTCTTCGCTTCACGGCCCACCAAGTTCTACCGCGATGGAATCCATGGCCTTCCAGAACGTTGGCAGAAGGTCGTCGATGCTGATGTGACTTTTTTTGATCTTCCAGATACGTCTTAGGTGACATATCGATGTCCGAAGGTGGTGGGTGAAAAAGCGACAGAACTTTCTTGCTTACCTTTATAAATACGAGACATGGACAGTATGCGAATGACCTTGAGCTTGATTGGTCAGATATTGTTCAAGTGTATCTAGTGAAGTAGAACAAGTTTTTTAGGGCATGCCGTAAACAGAAGTTTCAAGTTTGAAAATTTAAGACACCATGTTGTAATCAATTGAATTCTTGATCTGCAAGTATAGTCTAGTTCTGAGTTCTGTAGCCGCGAGGGAGGAGTCGTAGCGTGATCATGGGTGGGAAGACACTTTCAATAGCCAATGCGAGGTAGGGAGTGAAAGCGCGAGTTCTCTCTGATTACTTTATGCACTTCCCACTTCATCCCGCGCGCTAGCCACGATGCCTCTCGGATGTCTACAGAACTCGGAACTGCATGTATCGTCTTCCTTTCATTCAAAAAATGTGTATTTGAAATAAATATTGTTATAAGCAAGCATATTTGAGTATGTGAACAAGTGTATTTTAAGGTGGAAGCATTAAATCACCAATTTTTACTATGCAAAATCATATGAGTTAAATCAAGAATGAACATGTGTAAACGTGAAAGCTTTTGCAGTCACTAAGCGAAGGTGCTTTTGAAAGTGCATATTGCTTTGCATATTTTACTACCTTTTAGTGCATATTTTAGGTATTTTATGTGCATAACTATCTGTGCCCTAGTTATATCTATAAGGACAAATACCTAGATGGTACCTACAAACTAGGCTCTGGCCAAGTAGCTTCCAACATCATTTCCCCCACCCTATCCTGACCTGAGCCTGAGATCCCTAAAGACCATAAATATAATGGGGACCGGAAAGTAATTAATTATTTTATACGTAGTTCATTTTAGCCTATTGTTGTCATGTAAATATAACATGTCCTGTTTTACTTAAAAATGTTTTGCTGTTAATTTCAGACTATGGTTCCAAGAAGACAGACATTAAAGTTGAAGAGTAGCATCTCCGTAAGTGCATGCGGTTTTTGTTTCACCAAGGCAAGAATGCTACCGAGGCTACCAAAATCATTTGCTCAACGTATGGAGACGTATTGAAAGCTAACAAATATCAGCGACGGTTTAGGAGATTTTCAGACAAAAATTTTGATCTCTCGTATTGTCTTCGATCTGGAATACCTCAGACGCAAGATGCCGATGTTCTAAAGACTCTCGTTGAATCAGATCCAAAGCAAACCATACAACAGTTAGCAGAGCCACTGAATTCATCATGAACTATCGGAAAATAATGAAGCACAGAGGAGGGCGATTTGCAATTCATTGTTGACCAGACAACAGAATGATCCTTTGTTAGCACGAATCGTAACTGGTGACGAAAAGGGCTGTATAAGGATATTAAACGAAAGCAATGGTGGTTTTCGCCTAATCAACGTCCAATTCCAACACCCAAAGATGGATTTCATCCACAAAAGATTCTGTTGTGAGTTTGGTTGGATATTCATGGAATTATTCATTATAAGCTCATGGATAATTTGTCAGACTACTGAGAACAATTACTATCAGACTACTGAGAACAATTACTGTCAGACTACTACTACAAGCCATGTACTATGAACAATTACAGCGAGTACACCAAGCATTGTTACGCAAACGTCCTGCGCTTGTCAATCGAAAAGGGGTTATCTACCACAGTTAGGATCTACCACATCCTCCATATTCACCGGATATTGCCCCCGACCGACTGTCACTTATTCAGGTTCTTACAACACAAGACACAAAACCTTCGGTTTAAAAGATGATGTCCAAAGGGGGTTAGTTTCATTTCTTGCCTCCAAAAACAATATTTTTTCAAACATGGCATTCTAAACCTCATAGATCGTTGGAAACAGATTCTAATTAACGATGGCGAGTTTATCATTGAATGATATTCATGTTTTCTTAACTACAATTAATCATCAAAATGTTTTACAAATCATTGATTACTTTCTGGTCCCCCTTATAAATTTAATTCACTTACATCTATCAAAAAAAAAGAAAAAAGACTTTATGTTCACGGTGTACATAAACATCATTAGAGCTAGAAATCTGTATTTACTAATCCATTACTATAATTAAAAATACACACAACTACTACAATAATTTATTTTCTATTTCACTCATAAATACAATCTATAAATATCTGTTTTAGAGAAAACTGCATTCATTAAATCATAGATTTGATACGATGATCTAAAAAACCTGGACTAAAGCACGTTTTAAAACTTCTGTAATAATTTTCCAGAGAAAGGTAATATTAAAAGACCATTGTGGTCGCCCCACTCATGCATGGTAAATCATTTACGTGCATGAACGAGTGAGTGTCTCGCAAATCGAATGCATGCGGCATTTATGATCGTGTATGAAGATCCAATTCCCCTCGGAAATAGAAAGTCGAGAGGTATTTGTGATAATTGCACGCAACTGCTCATATATACACCTCATTTATGATTGGCTTTTTCTACCTGTCAAAATTTCTAGTGGCATTTCAAACTCAATGGTGTTTAAAATTAGGGCAGTGTTAATCAGTGTTCGATTTATTGCGGTGAAAGCATCCATTTCCCCATGTCTTTCGGTTATTTTCCTTACTGTTTATTTGTATAACGAGAAAGAGAGAGCGCGAGAGCACTAATGAATTCAACTAATTACAAACCAGATAATTACAACTAGAACCACCAACAAGTGACGATCGATAACTGCTTCTCAAGTACATTGGTGAAAGAGAGAACAAGTTAATTACTTTTCCATTGAGTGCAATACTATAGAGATATAAAAAATATTTAACCACTCTTTCGCATTTAAAAAACTTGATTTTATTGTTTGACTACCCTACCAACAGCCCGTTGAGTTCAACAGGATTGTCTATACTTGCCAAGAATTTTCAGATAATATCCCTAAAAAAATAGCAGTTTCTTATCCGTACACAGTAGCAAGCACAGTAGAATTGTATAATCCATTTCCAAAACCGCCCTGGTCCACAAAAACTGAGATATTGGCATTCGTAAAGTTTTACGATTCCAGAACGTCTGTAAAATAATTTGATTGGCGTAAGAAAGTAAAGGACAGTAAAATAAAGGAAAGTAAAGGATAGAATTAGAAATTAACAGTAAAATTTGTACACATTTTATTTCCCCACAACTTTTTTTTTAAAGTAAAATCTTGGAAAACTAAAACTTCTACCACTATTCTTAAGATATTTATGACTGCAAATTTTCCCTAGCTTGGAAAAATAAGAAGCGTATTATCAATACAAGTGCTTTAGTCGATTTTCCAACATTTATAGCGCTTAGACAAAGGCGCTTTTGTAAATGGACTGCACAATTATAATGTCAGAGCATCACAGAACATCAAAGTGTTGTTCGCTATCATTTAATTTAGATCCATTGATAACATCTTATAAGGAAGTAAATCATTTGCTTAAAATCGTTAATAACCCGATGGACAATATAAGGAAGCAAATACAAGGTGCGTTCCATAAGTAATGCCACCAATTTTTTCTTGACGTGACGATACACAGCAGTGCGTTCTAACTTGCTGTGTTAGGTGGAGGGTTGTGTTAGCTTCAACACTCGCCTATGGTCTCAGTCGCCTCCGAGCTGCCGGAGAATCAGGACATGCGTTCCCACGAACCCCGTTCTGCGGTTACGTAACACGGCGCGATGAATCGTTCTGTGGAACAACGTTACGCTATCAAATTTTGCGTTAAACTTGGGAAGTCCGTCACCGAAACGTTTCCATTAATTCAGCAGGCTTTTAGGAGTGATTTCGTGTCCAAATCACAAGTTCTCCGATGGCACAAGTCGTTCAAGGAAGGCCGAGAGGATGTCGCCGACGAACCCCGCAGTGGACGTTGATCAACCTCCTGAATCGACGGAAATGTGACGCGTGTCCGTGATTGTGTGAATTCTGACCAACGGTTGAGTCTTCAGTTGATAGCAGATTCTCTAAACATGACGAAAACAACCGTTTATCGCATTGTAACCGAAGATTTGAACATGAAAAAGGTGTGCGCCAAACTAGTCCCAAAAAGGTAAACCGACGAACAAAAGGACATGTGAGTGTTCCGGTGCCAAGAACTCTCAGAAATGTGTGAAAATTATCCAAATTTTTTAAACTCAGTTATCACCGGTGATGAGTCATGGATTTTTTAGTATGACCCGGCGACAAAAAGGCAGAGTTCAGAGTGGCAAACCCCAGCATCGCCACGCTCCACGAAGTCATGCATGAGCAAGTCCAGGATCAAAACCATGCTCATTGTCTTCTTTGACGTCAGAGACATTACCACTGTGAACTCAACTTTCTACTTGGAAGTGCTCAGAAGACTGAAAAGGAAGGTTGCGCGCTGCCGAAGCGACATCAAGGACACGTGGAAACTTCATCACGACAACGCGCCAAGCCACAGCGCCTTCATTGTCAACGATTTCTTGGTCAGGACTCACACCCCATTGCTTCCCCAGCCTCCCTACAGTCCTGACCTGGCTCCCGCAGACTTTTTTTTGTTTCCTCGCTTAAGAGGAGGCCTGAAAGGGAAACATTGGAACATGATTGAAAACATCAAAACCCATGTTACATGATTTTCTTCATTTATGAATATTTTCTTTATTTGTGGTTCGATTTTCATCATTTTTGAATATGTTGCATTTCTTCATGCCGCAAACCTTTTGATCGAACGAAATTTGAAGAAAGTGAAAAAACTTTTTTTTCGATATTTTCGAGAAGAAAACGGCTTTTCGTTCCTTAACCGAGTTCGGTCCCGTGCCTTGGCCTCCCACGGATCTTCCTTGCTGCGAGTGCGCTGGGCTTCGGCCTGCGCATCTCTTCGGCCGCCATTTGACGTTCAACTCAGAACTGGCACGCGCTTTAAATACACTTGGAAAAAACCTGAATTTTACTTCCTATCTTGATGAAATCGACCCTCGTGAGTCGATTAAGCAAGGTTTCAGTTGGATCAGGAGTCAAATTTTGGATCTACAGCTACTTGAAAAGCGCTCCACAAGAAATGCGCTTTAC
>JAGDQP010052861.1:0-13686 GCA_022664845.1 Lepisma saccharinum | reverse complement strand
ATTAGACAAAAATGATGCCCGCGTAAGCACCAAATACGTCGTTAAAAGTTTTCGTACAGTCTTTTTCTCCTTCTTAAACTCAAAATTGGATTCTCCCTCGTATTGCCGCCATAATTTCATGGCTAGGTCCACGATATTGATGGCATCTCTTTTTATGTTTATTACGATTCCAATGAGGCCTCACTTATAGTTTTATGAGAATTAGTTCCAGAGCTGCATTCATTTATACGAAATTACAAAGATTAATAAGCTACTTGATTTTTTAGTCTATCGTGACACCCTACGATGAAAAACATGGTCATACCAATTTGCGGCCGGTTCAGAAATACTAATAAGGTGTATTAATAGAATAAGAACTCTTGTTTATTTTACTCTCTCCAATGGAACGAAACCCCAAATATATGAATTTTGCTTCCTGACTATGGATCGCAGTTACTGAGATCTTAAGGGACAGACAAGTATACAGATATAAAATACTAAACGATCAAAAAGGCCCTGCCTATCTTAGAGTCAAAGTCATAGCTTTCCCCTCCGTATCGGACCATGAGGAATCCAACGCAGTATGGACCATTTTTGTATCTTGTAGTTACTGAGATATAGAAGATAAACTAACTTACAAATAATACTTGAAAATACATAGGCGAAATGAAGAAAACTGAGCAAACGAAAAGGTCCTACAAGTTGTAGAGCCAATATAATATTCTCCTCATTTTTTTTCAAAAAATTAGAAATGCAACAGTATATGGCTAATGGCTGTCCAACTGGGCTACCAAGATCTACGGTGGACAGGTAGACAGACAGGACAAGCTATATGTCTTTCCCTACTCACTTACATCGATATTTGGCTCGTAATAAGGTATATTGATGAGTTGACGAGTTTTAATTATAATTTCTTACAGTCCTGTACTTTATAAACTATTAAGGCGATTCCGATGACAACTTAAAAGCTAATGTGTTAGAGAGTGATTTGTGGGCTTTACTTAATATATGGAAACACCAGGCAATGCTGAGAGGGCATAGCACCTTATTTGAACAATCACATACATTGGGATCTGATGAGCAGTCTGGTATCGGTAGGGTGATGTGTTCTTGGTTGGCATCCACTTCTATGGTTCCTTGGTTCCGATCAAGGTTCTGCTGGGCTTGCTGGTTCATCCCATCAACATAGTTCGATGTCGTCTTGAGGGTATTTTCTCCAAACTTTATTCGAGATCAGGCTCTGTCAGCTTATATAAGTTAGGTGGCTGGTCTTTTCATATGAACTGTCCATAATGTATGTTCTTCGCTGCATAGTAATTGTTAACGATATCTTATTTCCTAAATTCCTCGTATCATCCCACTCCACGCGTCATAGTAAGTGGTGTAATCGACACTTCTTAACAAACGATAGACATCGGATTTACTCTGAGAAAACCTTTAAATACAGATACCCTTTACTCTTTTATTCCCTGTAACTCAATAACAGTTGAATAAATATTGTTAATCGCTGTTACGAATTAAATGCTGATATATATTGAATGCGATTAATAATCATATTTTTATTTCAGCTTGCTTATACATGTATCAGATTAGTATCTTCTTAGATAAGCGGAACCCATTCCAAATTTGTGCCATATCGCCCATAGCTCGCACTTTGTACTAGGTGCTTTTGCGTCTTTTGAAAATAGATCGTTGCTCCAGATTGTTGTAAAAGAAAGAGATCAATGTATCTTGATTATCATTCTTTAGGAATTGCTTGTCTAGGAAGAACACGTTACTAGAGAAACGCTTCAATAAACCTCACGGTTCTACTGAATATTGGGAGGAAACGAAACTCGTAAAATCAACACAATCCTCTCGCAGAATCTGAACTTCGGGACGTATTTACTCAGGACAAGCATAGGATCTAGAACAGCTACTGTAAGATAAGGCCATTATTAGTAAAAGGGACATGTCTTATGGTCTATAAAGGAGGACTTGAAACAAAATTATACAGTCAAGATTTTCTCCAAATTTGATTACTAATGATCTGCTTGCCCAGTTTACCCAGAACGAGCATTGTTTTAACGACTAAACCAAAGCAGCTCTTAAGAGAATTTTACGTTTACTGTGACATGATGACGGTAAACTTTATAACAACTGTTTACCTTCTCTCTGCTTATTAGGTGACCATCGAAGAGACTAGACCAAGTACGTTTCTGAGTTTTTACAAGGTACATTTGCAAAGCGAGTGACATACATTGATTTAGTATTGAACACAACGTATAGTACTGCTGAACCCAGTGTGTATTGTACTACTTTTAGTGGCCCATAGCTGTAAGTTTAGTTATGAGTATTCATAAATGAAGTATTCCATCATTACCGGTGTTACGCACTTACCCAGAATCACTTGAGTGCTCCACTATTCAAGAACGTGATTAAGCACACCTAGAAAAAAGTTGCATTTATCGTTAACTATGAATTTTTAAAGCTCGTGATAATGTTCTCGGGAAAATGAAGATTCAAGTTGCTCAGATCACAACTACACAAATCAATCATTCATCAAGTGTGCTTATTGCCGTGAAACGTTTTACACTCCAGACGTCAAGGGATTCAAGTGACACTGACGAATAGAAAATTTTGAGATAATCTTTTTATATATAAACGAACATATATGTGACAAGAACTGTAATGAACATATTGGGGTCCAAGGTTTCTTTGTACAAAATTTGACAATTCTGTTCACATAAACGGTATTTTAAGTTATAATTAAAATATTAACTTAAACTATGAGAGCTCAAGGTATATTATAAACACTTCGTGGGGTAGCACTGTCCATCTAATTCAATATATTACCAATATTCGTCAGGCATTTCGCTAATGGGCATCGAGCGAGTAACACCCGTTACGCCGCCTTTTTTTTATATTGCAAGGAAGTGAAAATGTTTAAATAATTTCAATTGTAATAACAATTAGATCTGGATAACTTCTTGTAACCACAGTGTTATAATTCAAATTGTTTCTTCATTAGACATTTTCAATTATGTTTTGATCTGCCTCAACGTAACACTCGTTATGATAGAAACCCTGATTTATGAAGACTCATAGTTATGAAAATTATCACTATGGGCTGATATAATTAGTACAATACCCACTGGGCTCAGAAGAACTATGCATTTCTTTCAATGTTACCACTAATACCTGCTAGGTATCTCGCGATTATAGGTATATTGTTAGTTAGAAATCTACCGCAGAAGCTAAAAAATTTAGTAGTGTCTCTCATCATTCATTTAGACGTAAATTAAATGCAGCAATTACATCAGGTTATCTTCACATTCGTTGATAGGCAAAAGGCAAATTGATAGTTGTAATGTACACAAAGTTCAGTTACGGAACTAGCTGTTACAATAAGCTTAAATTTAACCTATCTTAAGCATTTTAGATCACATACCGGATGTACGGTATCAAGAATTCAGTAACAAAAAACAGAATTAAACAGATATGTTTATTAAACATTCCAGCAGAATTTCTGGCTATGATTACTCACGAGTGGCTAAGAATTTATATGAACTACACCCCCTTTTTTGTGTAGTATATCACGGATAAAAGTGCTGCTGTTACTACGAGAAGGGGTATTCGACGTTTGCTAATTTATGTTAGTAGCAATTAATTGCCTGTTCCCGTAGTTTTTTTCCAGGATAATGCATATACCATGGATACATTTCTAAAGTAAGTACAACTGTCCTCAACTCCTATCATTTAGAAGTTGATTTGTATGAACGTATTTACCTATATTACTGGGCATATGAGGTTCCTTACTAATCCATTCCTTTATATGGTTCAAGTCCTTTTCTATTTCCTCTGGATTTGTGCCGTGTTGTTCTAACAGGAAACTTTCACGTTCTTTCGTTAATGGTTCAAAAAACGTATCCATATTGATCTTTCTACAAAAGAAGAAACAAAGTATTAGCATATTTTTCCTTGGAATGATATACAGCTTGTTAACAAAGTTTTCGATGAACATAGAACGTTAAGTATAGAATGTCATGTCAGATAGAGACATGCAATTTCCTATTTTCTACAACTAAGATTTGCAAGCTAGTGTGGTATAGTCAATATAGTTACATGTCGAAACATCGACGGCTGAAAACCAGTTTGTTCTTTCTCCATTTTTGACTCTTCAGGGAAATCAACATTGAAATTAAAAACGATAAACAATAATACATAGAGAACTGTACACGTTTAATGGTGGTATCACTGTTTACCATGATGTTGAGGGTTGCCTGGGGTGAAAATATTAGTGCTTGTGAATTCATTGTGGCTGAATACGATGGTGGACAACGTTGGAGATAGAACAATTTTGCTCAATGTTGTAACGATATGGAGTTTTGTTTTTATTTCAAGAATTTCTGAAGAGAAAGAAATTAAATTTTTGTTAGCTTGATGCTGAATATTGAGCCTTAGAGGGCATATCATTCATTGCTTATAGGGTACGGTCTAATTGCCTATTGGGTCTTGGCGTGGTCTTGTTTTCGGTGTTTTGATTGGTTGGATGGATGACCATGTTGTTCTAAAGGTGATGATGCACCAGTTGTGTGCACAGTGGGATACTTAGTACACCATAGTTTTCGTTTTCGATATTTGTTACGATTTTATATTTTAAAAATCGAAATAATGGCAATCGTGAGGTTTCTGGTTATAGGGGATTGTTTTTGATACACTAAATCCCTGTGAATGAAAGATTGCAGTGCCGTCTTTTCTTGGAATGTCTTCCTCCAGTTTATTTTTGGCTGCTACATTCCTCCATTTGCAGCTGCCTTAATGACTGTGTGAGGTCGCTGGAAATTAATGAAACTCACAGTAGCCTAAGCTACGATTTCTTTATTTATCCGCTATTGGGTAAGCTATGTATGACAATCTTTTGCTCCAGAAATATAATTTTGGTATTGGTAAGTCAGTTGTCGAATCTGATTACTGCAAAGAAAATGTCTGTTTGTGCGACGATACAAATTTTATTAAGTACTTAACTAACATGTTCTATTGGTTTCTTAGTTTGCATTTGTGTTCACGCAAACTATTACTAGAAGCAGAAGTTCTGTTCGTAAATTTGGTTTATGATTTTTGCTGAAAAGTAATTTCTTATTTTAAATCGGTTGAAATTAATATTGTTAGTTTTCACAGCGTGAGAGTTAAATTTTATTTCTTTGTGTGTTCAGTTTTTCGTATTGCAAATAAAATTGATGTTATTGCTTTGAACCATAATACTCGTCTATTGTTTTCATTTAAGAATTCAGGAAACCAAATTAACGTAGGATATAGCACATTGCGTAATGAATACAACGTCAGACCTCGTCCCGATTCGCATCCTGCATGCATGAAAGTAAGGTTTAGTTAGTTTTGAATGTACTCTTTTATTGCAATTTTCGTTGTGTTCACGAAAGAAGCAGGATGGGTGTCAGAGCGATGTCTATTGTTATAAAGTGTCTAGAGTAAGGGTGTTCGATAAGGCTGAGGACCTATCGAACTTCGGGTGTGAAAATTTATCGAATTGTCATCGGTTAATCGAAACCGTTCGAGTATTTGAAATTTTCCAAGTTTCGGGTATTATCGTAAGTTCGAGTATTATCAAAAGTGCGAGTATTATCAAAAGTGCGGTTATTATTAAAAGTGCGGGTATTATCAAACGTTCGGGTATTAACAAAAGTTCGGGTATTAACAACAGTTTGGGTATTATCGAAAGTGCCAATATTATCGAAGTTTCGGGTAATTTTGAAAATGTTATTATTACAGAAATTTCGGGTATACTCAAAAGTGCGAATATTATTTGTCTATGCGTGAGTGTGTGTGTTTGTGCCACCCGAAGGGCACAAGATAGAGCGATGAGCTTTTGCACACACTCCAAGTTAGTGCCACAGACAGCAGAACCGGAACGGCAAAAGTTGTCAGTCGCTCCATTTCATTTCAAGATGGCGGCCAAAAGAAAATGGAGGAAAACGGGAAAGTGACGAAGTATGATCACGCTAATATTCTAAACGAGCGAACCGAATCGAGTGATTCTTTACACGATTACTGACCTTGGTCACCTACAAATTACAGGCTTATAATTTAATAGGACCTCTGGCCCCGGCGGGCGCCAAAAGGAATGATCGAAAACTGCAAAACTATTTTTTTTTATGCGACCTCCTCGTTGGATAAAGGCGGAATGGGTCCGATTACTGCGGTACGCGGTCATAGGAATTCCAAGATAGCAGCAGAAAAGAAAATGGTGGCCCTAGAAAGGCGTGCTAAAAGGGGGGGGGGGGGGCGCAAGTCCCGATTTGTAATTGTTACGTATTACAGCAGTACGTGATCGTAGGCATTTCAGGGTAGCGGCAAAGAATAAAATGGCGGGCAAGAAGATGGTGGCAAAAAAGAAAATGCGAACACTGGCGGAACGGCGGGCCTCGCTTGTTTTTCACCCACATTCAGCAAGTATTTGGTGAAAAGAGATCTTTGGTAATCTAATGAAATTTAGTTTTCTGTTACCATCCAAGTATTCGCCTTTTCTGATTCTAGTTAAAATTTAATTGGGTTGTATAACTAAACTATTCTAAAATATATCAATAATTTGGTATAAAATCTACCTACTTCACATACCCTATATAAAACCATGAGTCCACAAAGAATAAAAAAAAAGGAGGTGCGTGAAGTTGACAGGACCACCAAAAGCTCAAATTCTCAAACTCGCTCCAGAATTTGAGTACAATTTGAGCTTTCAGAGAAAAACAACTATCAGAATTTGAGCTTTCAATATAAACGATCTAATTCCATTTCAAAAGTGATCCTGCCAACTTCACGCTGCAGGACCACCAAAAGCTCAAATTCTCAAACTTGTTCCAGAATTTGAGTACAATTCAGCTTTCAGGAAAACCAATTCTCAGAATTTGAACCTTCAATGTAAACGATCTAAGTCCATTTTGAAGGTGCCAAAGTAACTCAGTCACGTCGGCCGATATAGGCATATTGGATTTTACGACATCGATCGATATCGTTCAACGACATGGGCCCCATATTGGATGGCAAACATCTTGGCCGATATCTCAGATCGATGTCGTAAAAATCCTATATCCCCATACCGGGCGACGGCGATGTGCTACTTGGGAACCTCTGAAATGGACTTAGAGCGTTGATAAAGAAAACTCAAATTCTGGGAGTTGGTTTTCTTGAAAGCTGAATTGTACTCAAATTCTGGAACAAGTTTGAGAATTTGAGCTTTTGGCTGTGCTGCAGGGGGGAGTCAGTAGGGCCAAAATGGACTTACAGCGTTTATATTGAAAGCTCAAATTCTGAGAGTTGCTTTTTCTAAAAGCTCAAATTGTACTCAAACTCTGGGGTGAGTTTGAGAATTTGAGCTTTTGGTGGTCCTGTAGCGAGAAGTTGGCAGGACTACCTTTGAAATGGACTTACAGGATTTATATTGCAAGCTGAAATTCTGAGAGTTGTTTTTTGTGAAAGCTCAAATTGTATTCAAATTCTGGAGCAAGGTTGAGAATTTGATCTTTTGGTGGTCCTACCAACTTCACGCACCTAGAAAAAGGCTAAAATATACCATTAAACGTCAGATGCAAAAATGACAGTAAAAGGCAGTGATTGACGTTTTTGTTTCGGAAAAGAGAGAAACAATTATAAGTGTTGAGTACAGGACATTGATAAGATCATATTTCTTCCAACAATGGCAAATCAAAGAACTGCACGGCCAGTTTTTTTTTAATGTCCATTTGCAACGTAATACGAAACAGCTGGGAGAACTCTTGAGGAAATGATAGTCTGTTATTCTTTTCTGTTCGCAAGTTACTAAATTTAATATGCAAATGAGAATTAGAGCCATGTGAAATGTAATTATTAGATCTTTACATTAATATTGAGAAGAAAACTTACGCGTCATGTGAATGGCAACGTAAAGACAATTCACATTCACATATTTTCAAAAATAGTAAGTTTAAAAGGCTTCAAAATTTTCAAGATACCAGACAGCGCTTTATTCAGGAACATAATATATATGACCAAAGCACCCTTTAAATCTTTCGCAAGACGTACTTCAATACCTCTTTTCTGCCCAACGCATTGATAATCAGTCCTGGGTTGTAATCTCAGTCAAATCCCGTATGTCTATTCTCACCCCCACCCCCACCCCCTTCATCTCTCTTGTCTCTTTTTTGTCATATGTAAAAGTAAAGTTTTCCCTTGTTCTTAGCACCATCCCATAAAGACGTATAGTTAGATGCGGAGTTAAGGCTCCACACTTTCTTGATCTCAGTCGTAGATGAATGTGATGTTATCGGCACCAAGCTTTGGCCGCCTTCGGCCCTCCCTCTTCCCAGGTACCCATTAAATCTAGGGCTGGTGTGCCCCAAAGTCGCTCGGCGTCGTACGAAACGATATTTTGTGACAATGTAAATTCACTCTTAAAATTACTGCCTCTTTTCGGTGTTCCAATTTTTCTTTACATTCGGACCATTTTCTGAAACCAAAGAAGCTCATTTCCTTGACAACTTGAAATCATTTAATAAATTCATCGAAATATTAAAATGTCAAGATAAATCCAAGCAAACTTAAATGCTTGAGTAATTAGATAATCTTAAACCATTTCGAGTCTCAAACACTTCGAAAGCTTGAAATATTTTGAGACTCTCGAGTTTCGAACAATTTGACAATCCGCTCGACAATGCACTCTGATCGGTAACATCCTTCCCTCAAAGTCGAGGCTCCACGCAGATGTGTATCTAGAAACTAATTTTTAATGGAGTCTGCATACCCGAATTTGAGGGAACCCCGATGTCGTAGCGTAACCAAAAGCAACACATACTTGGCACATGCATTTAAACTAGTCCCCATTAAAATCGAACAATTCGTTCGAAAGTTATTGTCGCTTTTACACGCCTACATTCAAAGTAGGAACAAATACTCGGATTCGGGGGAGCTCCCCTTGGCGTAAGGTAACGAAAAACAATAGATGTCTGGAGAAAACAGAGGGGAACATTTTAAAGTAAGGTCCATCAAAATCGGACAATCCGTTCGAAAGTTGTCGTCGGATGTCACAGACATACAGACAGACGGACATAGGGCGATCTATAATAGGAAGCTTCGCACCCAAAATTCTCAAGATTTGTTTCAATGATACTCGAAGTTTACATATTACACGAAATTTCGACAGTCTCAAATACTCGAAGGGTTTCGAGTGCCGAATAATAAATTTTCTAACCCGAAGTTCCATAAGTCTCTTATCGAAGTTCTTTACCTCCACCTATATCAGAAGCTGTCTCCATCCAGAACTTTTAAATCCTCGAAAGCAGATGCAACATTCAGCATTCCTATTGTTGGCGCAATCGGTAAAATGACGGTTTGTTGGCTAATGGTGTTCTGGATTCCAATCCCGTTCGGGTCATGCATGTTTTCCGTTCTCTCTTCCTCTCCTCCCCTCTCTCTTTCCTGACAAACTACTTAAGCCTTGTATATAAACATTGGAGTTAGACAAATGGGGAAAAGTTTCCTTTCATTTGATTTCAAGGGAGACAGCATTTAAAGTGAACACCCGGCATATATGTAGTACATATTATGTACAACTATGATCACCTCGAATGCAATGTTTCTTCCAAACACTCCGATAATCCCTAACTTTTCAAACATATAGCTGTGTTCATATTTCTGTTTTGAAATATCTGAAGCATTCGTTTCCAAAACAAGATCATCCAAACTTTATGTTAATAAATTTCGTCTAAACATGCATAGCTTTCCTGCTTGTATTCCACGCTATCTGTATGTACTGCATTCGTAATTAAAAGATACACTCCTAATAATTACGAATAAAATAAATAGTAAGTACAGATCAAAATTAAATATCTTGTTTTAGTAATTAATTATTTAAAAATGAACGGGACTTTAGAATACGAGTTCGTCCCACCAAGTTCTGTGAAATAAGCCAATAGATGAGCGTTTTATCAATGCAGAGTTTAACCGAATTTTATTTAAGTCCTTTAGGCAACTTTGGCTCAGGTCCAACGGATGATGATCAGAAATTTGGTGGAATAAAGAAAGTGGGAGGAAACTGGAAAACCACTAGAAAATCCACGCACACATTGTCTGTTTACCACAAAGACCGAATGGCACGAACCAGGATCGCCCCAGGGACTATAGGCACCAGAGGCGAGCACTCTACCACTGAGCTCTCGTGATTTTCGCACAAAATTAAAATAGTTAGTCACATAACAATTTTCTGCATAATATATTATGTGTAATATAATTAACACAATGAAAGTTTTCGGATATTACAGAACTGATTGTAAACATAGAATGAATAATAAACGTCATTTATAGGAAATATTGAATGTAGTGTCATATTAAGAGACCAGGAACCGATCTCTCCAAACAGCATTAGTTTTCGAGGTACTGGCAAATGCCGAGAAACAGACTGAAATCAGTTTTAATCGAAAGTTCGTATTGAAATATATTTCAAAGAAACAAAGTACTCCAAAATTATCCTCTGGCAACTCCCGTTATAACATCACCAAAATGGCGGGCAAAGGCTATCATATGAAATTCTCTTTTTCGCCCTCAACTAAATTCATTGGACTTAAATGCCCATATTGCACATAAAATCTGGTTTTAAAAAACTCCATGGAATCTACTGACACGAATTTTGTTACATTTACAAGCCTATTGTGGAAGATATTTAGAGAAAAAAATAAAATGGCGGCGTGGAAATAGATGATCCTGTAAATTTACGTACCAATATAGAAGAAACAAATAGAAATTCAAGAAAATATTTCAAATAAAAGTAGACTAATTTTAATCGAAAGTTTATACCGAAATATGTTTTTTTTTAAGTTCTCTAAAACACCTCTGGCAACTCTCATTATGACGTTATCAAAATTGCGGTGATGACGACTTCCGCCGTGTTTACTATCTTAATCCTGAAGTGTATAAAACGGGATCCGTATTTTAGGTATTTTAGGTACTGTCCCGTATTTTAGGTAAAAATTACACGTCCCGTATTATGAGCGTTTGTTCCGTATTTTTTAATAATAATTTCACACATATTTTATACATATTAATAATTTTAACAAATAAGTCGGATGGACTATTTTTCAACTGTTTACTATGCAGACCCAACATGGCTGCGTATAATACTCATGCTCTAGCTCAGTGTTCAGGAAACAATTTCTAAGTGTCGATCAATTGTATTAGTTGAGAGGTTCTACGGACTACTCTACTATTGTCCTATTGAAAGGCATTTTTTATAGTTTTTCATTATTTCGAGTGATATATTAATACCAGTATACTGATATTTTTCAAACAATATTACTTAATATTTCCTTAATTTTATATTAGGATCAATAGCTAGAAGAAACTATATATTAGCTTTTGTTTCATATTATAATTGAAGGCTGTCAAGAGCCTTTAAGAATAGATCTTTAAGCCATTTATTTTTGAGAATAGAATTTGTATCATCTTTACCTTCCTTTATACTTCAACCACAAAACACCTGTCGATCATGAACAGTGCAAAGATCGGGACGGTTTATCCTCAGACGAACAAGTGAGCGTCCAACTTTTGAATAGCCATTGTACTCTTATGGAATTGAATTTTATTTATGGCCTTTATGCATCTAAGGCTCAGACTGAGATAGGAAAGGGAAAAGGATTCGGGAAGGTGTCAGTCACGGATTATGTTGAAGGTGCCATCAAGATATTCGGCCGCTGGGATGCAGGGTACGCCAGGAATGTAGTCGAAGGGGGGTGTCTAAAGTTATTGGGGGGTGTAATTCATATTCAGTTATACACTATACTATACAATCATCCATTATAATTATCTTACCATGTATGCATGCATGTGCGCGCGCGCGCTTTTCTTTGTAATACTTTTCAAAATAAGAATTTTGCATAACCACATAAGGACAGTGTGTGTAAATAGCAAGCATTATTAATATTATTTAATTACTTGCGAAGAAATTAAACAACTTACTCCTCTGTCGTTATGTAGGAAACTGATTTTAGACTATGATGAGTTTTGATCTTCACGCTTCGGATCATTTTCATCGAGTAGAATGAATTACCAACAGAACTATTAGCTTTCAAATAATTTTAGATATTGTTTTTTTTTTGTTTTTTGCACTTGTCTAGCTTTTGCAAGCTTTAATTTGGTAATATGGATACATATTTATTATTAAATTTTAAGTACTATGAAAGAGATTATTTACCTCAACTATGTCTTTAGAGCAAAAAATATACATTTTAAATAAATGTAAGCTTTACTTTTCTCAAGCTTTCCTGGAGTATATATCAAGATTACATCACAGTTGATAAAATAACTTAGTAGAAATTGTATGCACTTTTTATCCCAAAATTCTCGGATCGATGCCCAAAGTGACCGACTTCATTGAGGCTTTCCAAACAAATGCTGAAATCATGGACTCAATTCTTCTGGGTCCACTTCAGGGCATCCACTTCCACAAATTCAATTCTTCTTAACGGTATTAATGTGAATTGACTAATATATTGTAAAATGTCATTTTTAGTTGTTTTATTTTCGGAATGCTCAATGAGAAGCAGAAAAACATTAAAAATGCAAAATTCAACTTTTGACCAATAAGGTTATTTTCAGATTAGTCGCTAGCATATATATTTACGGAGGAACGTTTCTTGTATCTATTCTTCGTTTTTCTGTAACTACAAACCAAAGCATTGATGGACGTTTGAATAAAATTCTTTAAACTTTCACGACGAGAAAATATTACTAATGATCTCGTTTCTTTTTCAAACCATGCAGAAATTTGCCACACTGACGTTTCGAACACCTAAAATCATACATATCTACTAACTCAAACCCAAACTAATGGTACGACATTCCGTCGAGCGCCAAGGTGTGCCAGACGGCTTTTAGCTCGGCCTGAGCCTGGGATGCTTGAATGACATAAATAAAATAAAATTCAAACGGTTTTTCGTTGGGTAGTACATAGTCAGCGCATCGGCTCTCGTCGCAGTTGTACTTTGGCTCCCATGATACTAATTTGCTCGTTTTTGTATTCAAAGTGTCTCCCTAATATTTATCACGATACTGGATAAGTATCAAAATTCTGCTAATCGAACCCGGAACCTCCCTCACAAAGGGCGAGAGCGTTAACCATGTGGATATCCGGGAGCCAACCCAGAAACTCATCCTGACTGGACCACGGCATGCCCTCCCGTTTCGATTTTCGAATCGTATAAACTCTGAAAGAAAGTGGCGAATCATGATTAACAGAAACTGGTGAATAGTCAATAGTTTGTAATGAGTTCCAGCACGCCAAAGATTACAAGTAGTGGATGTCACTATTACCTTCATGCACGTAAAAACTTTATTTTCTATGGGACAGTCTAGTAACACTTTTGACTTCGGTCCGTCACGATTCGATCCTTTTCACCAAGTTAAAATTCACAAACACCCATGCCCCTACCAGGACTCGAACCCGGGACCTTCGAGTCGTTGCCCTAACGCCTCCATGCACGACCCGTGGCTATTAAAATATTAAATTTAATGAAATATTAATATTTAAAAAAATCCCGATTGCTTGATGAAATGTTGACTACCGCAGTCTCTCTTATCTTTACTCTTCGAATTTCAAATATTGTCAGTTCCAATATAAATAAGAGAAAGCGCACGCAGAGCTTCGGTGCTAATCATTTCATCTGGGAGTAGAGTTAAATAAAAAAT
>JAGDQP010052860.1:3509-13687 GCA_022664845.1 Lepisma saccharinum | reverse complement strand
TGTTAAAATCCACACCCATGCCCCTGCCGGGACTCGAACCCGGGACCTTCGAGCCGCGCAGACCGCTCGGCCACCCGGCCGGCTCATCAAAATGAAATTGTCAGATCATAGTGTTCTAGGAGAAAGAGGTAACGCTTAATTATTTTAGTTCTTATGCTACTGAAAGTGTTATGTTTCGAATGCAGATACCAGCTTTAATGTTCTTACATGTTTCGAGCATTCTTACATATTGGAATTACCAAAAAGTAAAAATTAAGAGCTTCTGCGGACAAATGAGTCTGAAGCCCGCATTTGTTCTTGTGTTGTTCTGTGGATAAATTCTATTCAGGTCCACAGTCATGGAATACGTCTCTACATACAAAATTTTCACCTACGATAGTATCATTGTTTGTGATCAGAGTTCTTCTGATAACAGCTGGCCCGTCAGAGTGAGTTTAGTTCCAACACTTTTCCCCAGCTTCCCGCTTTGATTTACTTCACTGTATTATATTTCTTAATATACCTGTGTTGCGTATGATTCCATACTCTTTCTGTTTTTTGGTATACCATGCATAGTAGAAACAAATACACTTTCTTTACGCTCCCTTCTACTATTGAAGTTCTCCTAATTTTGTACTTTACACTGTTGCAGAAATGTTGACATGTGATTCATTTTGCCTGTCGTGTTTGAATAAAGTCTGTGACATGTGTCTGAGAAGCAGACGGAGAATTTTAAAACTTGGCAACGTGGTACAGCGATGGGTGTTTTCCTACCTTCTACCCTTCTGCTTTCGTCGCAGACGAAACTGTCAGTGATCAACTTTTTCCGACTCCAGTATATACATGACCAACTTGCCCTTGTGCAATACAAATGTTGATCACAAATAACGTTTAAGCCATGTAGAAAACTTACTAATTTGCTGTGTCTTTCGTTGCTCAGTTGGTTAATGCTATAAGCTATCACTGAGAAGGCTATTCATATGCTATAGGCTATCTATAATGCTGTAGGCTATCCGTATTAGCTCTCGCCAAATATTTTTCCTTCTTTACAACTCTACAAAAACAGTTATTGATATACAGTACTATTCTTTACAAACAGAAACTGTGTAACAGAGACTGTGGAAAGTTTCCATTATTCGTCTTTTAGATTTTGCCAAAACTAATTTATGGAAGTTACAAAAGTGTTTACAAATTATTTGCTTAAAAACATATTAGTATAAACTTAAAGATTTAAACAGTTTCTTGGACTATGAAATAATGATAAGAAATTTAACAAAGTCTTATATAAGCACAAGGGAAAGGGGTCAGATATCTGCTTATCTTTGCTTACAAGGGAAACGAGTTTTAAATTGACCAAAATAGTGATTACGTAATACTTGAACGTCCCGTTATGAACAGAGTATTTTCTACGATAACCTCACATTTTTCAATAAATCATTTGGGAAAAAACTAAAAATTTGTAAAGTATAACTAGTCAAAATAATCTCCCAGAGCCAAAAATGCCTAAAGGCAAGAAATTCAATTTGTCAAATGAACCATGAAGAAATACCAAATTAAAATAAAACTAAACATTTCTCCTTCTGAAAGAAATATGATGAATAAAACAATCTCCATGCAGGTCAAACCATGAACTAAGAATTCCAAGATAACGGCAGTGGTCAACTGCAGTAAGACAAACAAAAAGCATTGTTCCATTTTGACCTAAAAACCTTTTCCCAAACAATACTACTAACATATTATTACAACGCATAATGTATCATCATAAGCATACCACATGAAAAGATAAAGTTCAAGGACACCAGTTATCATAGGGACTACTTCTCCACACCCAATACGAAAAGACCATAATTACCTGCAAACAACGTCTTATCGCATAAATTAATAAAGAAAAAAAGAGTCACATGTTTCAATCTTCTAAATATATTCAGCATGTTTTGTCCTTGCCCTTGAAACTCGCTCACGTGAGACATATTTTCACCTGAATAGCTGTGTTACTAGCCATGCATATCCAGCTGCAACAGCATACAGGATGTTGATTGCGCAATTTCTGTAAAAGAAATTCAACCATCGTAAATCTGGTATTGCAACTGGGATATAAAAAAATTACATGTTATGAGAAACACCTTGCTACAAACAAAAATTGCTTTCCATTTTGTATTAGAGTTTTATATTTATTTTTTAAATAATTTTCAGGTCTGTTGTCTCACCCATCTTTCTCGTTAATCTGTTCGTCTAAGAAACTTCTATCTAGATCTTTCTTCACGCGATCACGCGAAGAAACTCCGTCTGAGAGTATTTTTAAGGCGTACAAGGATATTTCATTGCATGTACTTTGAGTCACGCCATGAACATTAAAGACGCAGAATAAAGCTACTTTGAGCGTTCTAACAACTTCACCTGACTCACCTTCTGACCGGGACTTTACAGCTTTCTTGTCATTATTGTTAAATACACGTGATGACTGCTCGTTTCCAAGAGCTCATCGGTTCGCGTATTCGGTTCTTTTCCCATTACGGGTTTTCTGGTTAATGAAAATTTTCCGGGGCTAATTTCGCGCTGTCTTCTGTGTGGACTTGTAATTTATCGCGGTGACCTAATCAGTAGGGTGAAATATCCGACTTATATAATCGTGTGAGTATAATAGTTCACTGAACATAACAATTGGTGTATAAATTTCCTATGTTCTGTCTGCACATTTCTTTCATGATTGCACAGGAGTCATTATTTATCTTCCTCCTCTTTTTCAGTCGTCTTATATTTATCTCCTAAAATATTTTATTATGCATGCATATATATACACGTGTGGTCTGATAACTGATAATTTTATATCATAAGGGCTAAATACAAAACATTTTGTTAGCTGGGTGAAAGACTACCATTTATTACAAGTTTAATATAATGTTCGAAGTCATGCTGATTACTTTAAAAAAAAAAACAGAAACATCAGCAATGTAAATATATAACTGTCAGCATAGTGTACTACTTTTTTACCTGAAATTCATGTTACCCAAAATGGCACTTAATCTCTTTGATGTTTTAATTACCGTTTAGAATGACTCTGTCAACAAATCTTTAAAAAAATTCTAAATCTAATTTTGCTCAGCGCCGCTGAAAACCATAAGTCATATAATTTTACAGATATAAACAAATCTGAGATTTTGTACCTATGGATGTCATCCTTTTTGTCTGTATGTCTTTCCCCTATCTAAATCGGCATCCTTGGACCAAAATGTACCAGACGTTGCTTGCCAATTGCACCAGCTTTCCAAGACCGTAGACCCAACCTTTTAAACCTGGACCACACGGGTAAGATACTTATTAAGTAGTACGTCATGCACCTCTTATGCAACCCGCATGTTGCTACTGTTATTTGGGTTGCATACTAGACAGAGGCAAAAAATTGAAAGTTCGAATTCAGTAACTCCTTAGTGCTTAAATGGTGACCGACCACAAGTCTATGAAAGGCTAAAAAAAAAATCTGGTACATGTGTGTTCTGCCTCCTCAAGGCGCTCAAAGGTTTTAAAAATTTTAGCAAAAAACTCGAAAATACTAAGAAAAAATAGAACGTTGGTTTATGGAAGATTTTTAAATCAAAAAAGTTATTATTCAAACACTAGAATAAAGATGAAATGATGGAACCTTACCTAATTGCTTTAAGATAGGGGCTGCAAGAGTTTTAAAAATGATCGGGAAATGCCAATTTTTCGGAAATTCTTGCAAAATCGACGGTTCATGATTCAGTCCTTATAAAATTTAGAAACTAATTTTGTTTACTCTTTCGTCATCAGAGTGGTCTAATTATATATTTTATGCGATTTTCAACACCCGGAAGTTCGTTGCTCTTCCTGATTCTAATTTATACATTGATGTGTCGTCCTTGTGTGGCTCTTTGTCCATTTTCTATATGCAACAGGCCCAGAACTCACCACGTGGAGGTGGCCGCACGTCAAGTTCCCCCCACACCCAACCGAACCAACCATCCATTCTTGTGCTTGCAATTTACTTGTTAAATTTGTAATCTTGTTTAGATTCAAAAGTGGGCAATATTTGCCGACATACTGGGGTAGTTGCGATCAAACTCGTACGTCTATCGTGGCCGCATAACTTCTGCAACGCTTCAGTAACTAACTTAACAACCCTTTCAACAGCTTGAGTGTGAGCTTGAGCTTGAGTCCGTCATTGGAATGGCGTCAAATTTCTCGACTGGCAAATTAAAGACGAGTGAAGGTGACATCTCCTTCGGTGACATTTCCGTCCATCCAATCAAATCTAAGTAATCAGTAACCTCAAAATTGATCCTTAGAATAGTAAATATCCGCGTAGGTCCGTCCAAATTTCTCGCCCTATTTATTCTTTGGGCAGCCAGTTCGCGCACTTGTCGACGTTCCACACCAAGCATGGAAAGAAGTACATTTCCAGGGTGACCGAAGAATGCATTTCTTGCAATGACTGCATCCATAACTCTCTTCAAATTTTCAGGTCGTTCATAATGTATTTTGAACCTTGTACACAGTTGGGTTCCATTTCTATCTTGAACCAATTCGGCGCATAAATCTTCATTATGAATGTTACTAAATGGATCATCCCAGGGAAAGGATTATCAGTCGACACGTAAGCCCTTAGCACACGGTTGGTTGTTGTCAGCCATCTGGACTGTGTCTATCATACCGGTTTCGACCCGCTAGCTGCCGTGAGCATTCACCTGTTCAAACTACATCAAACATATCTCGCAAATATTGTTGGTCCGTACTAAGTCCAGAGGCGATTAGGTGGTTGAGGTGGTTCATAGTTTACGGCTGCGTAGTTGATGATGAGTAGATTCTCACAGCCAACGAGACTCCTCCCTATTGGACCTTGTCGTGTGTGATCAACTTTGAGGCTACCTATTGCATGGACTTACTTGACTGGGCCGAGATGTCGCCTAGTGATATCTTGCCTGTAGATAATATTGACACCACACTAAATGACGTACTGATGAAGCAATACTTGTTTCAGAACCTTCCAGCACACACTCAAGCAGTGAAAATGGCTGTTAAGCTAGTGACTGAAGTGTTAAAGAGGGTATGAGGCCACGATAGACGTAAGGGTTTCATTACAAGTATCCTAGTATCTCGGCAAATAATGCCCACATTTGAATCTAAACAAGATTGCAAATTGAACATGTAAATCGCAAGCACAAAAATGGGTGGTTGGTTCGGTTGGGTTGGGTGTGGGAGGAACTTGAAGTGCGGCCGCCTCCACGTGGTGAGTTCAGGGCCGTCTTGCATCTAGGCAACGGGCAAAGAGCCGCACAAGGATGACACATCAGTGTACAGAGTAGAATCAGAAAAAAAAACAACGAGAGCTTCCGGATATTGAAAAGCACGTAAAATACATAATTAGACCACTCTGATGACGTAAGATTAAAAACAAAATGAGTTTCCAAATTTTGTAAGGACTGAATTATGAACCGTTGATATTACAAGAATTTTTAAAAAATTGGCATTTTTTCGATCATTTTTGAGACTCATGTAGCGGCTCTTAAGGCACTTGCGTCATGTACCATTATCTCATCTTTATTCTAGTGTTTGAATAATAACATTTTGGTATAAAAATCTTTCATAAACCTACGTTCTATTTTTTAATATTTTCGATTTTTTGCTAATTTTGGTAAAAATTTGAAATTTCGAGCGCCTTGAGGAGGTAAAACTCACATGTTCCAGAATGTTAGCCTTTCATAGACTTGTGGTCGGTCACAATTTAAGCACTGGGGAGTTATCGAATTGGAACTTTCGATTTCTTTTTTCGATCCGGTCTATTGCATATATGCCTCTACCTTGTGCATCGGGTACCTCTTGTGCATCCCACATGCCACTACTGTTAATTGGGTTGCATATAACGAAAAGTATTATTGTATCAACTTATCTTATGCAACCCGCACGTTACTACTGGTATTTGGGTTGCGTACAAGGAAGGATATAATTGTATCATTACAGCACAAGGGCGGTCTTGTGAGTAGTATTTAACATTTCGTTCTTTTAATATCAGGAAAATAAATGTTTTACTAATTTGTATTTAGTTAAGTTACATGATTATTAAATAAGAAAAGAAAAAATATTTTTTTTACGCACGTGTGGTATGTTTCTTATTGCTACCTTTGAAATCATAGTAAAGTTGAAACGTAATATAAATTACCTATTAAGTTCATTCCATTATAGTTTTCTGACAATGGCTTGACATATTTTGTCCATATTCTGCACAGGCGAGAAATATATCTTCACGGGAAATGAAACTTGATCAGTGTTAAGATCAAGTTTTTTTCTCAGCTAATAGTTCCCAGAAGTAACCGTAAGCATATTTATTAACACAAAATTATATAATGTAAAACTTTCTTATAATACTTCGTAACATGTATAGAGTTTGCTGTTGATCTGACTTACCGTGCTTCAGTGTACCAGTTACAGGGAAACGGTTTCGAATCCCGGTTCGAACAAAGATTCTAAACTTAATAGTTTAATAAGTTGTGGAGGACCAAAATCAGTACTGGAATATATTTCAGATAAGATTCCATTGATATATTTCAGATAAGATTAATAACTATATTTCAGATATGAGTCCATTGTATGACGTCATTAAGTTCCTCGATTCTTTTACTGTAAAAACATACGTACAGAACACCCATTGCGCGTAATGAAATAAAGACGTTATGTAATCAAGGTCACAGTTTTTCTAGAATTACTGTAAAAATATACGTAATTCCGTTTATTAAAACAATAAATTTACTCAATGTGCTGGTATCGAACCCAGGAGATCTTGAAAGGGAAACAGCCATAAGATTATAGACGAAATGTCGTGTAATAAAACATATATTTTTATAATTAATTACAACGCTCTGTCATGTATTGCGGTCTAGACGTATTTCAGACGTATTCCAAACATATTGCAGATATATTGCATTTTGGTAGAATTGTAATATATTATAGTGTATGTTCTAGAACATTCCAGCCATCTTGTCCCCGTTTATCGTTATTTAAGTACGTATATTTATTGTCTCAGTGCATCCATCACTTTCATCAAGATTAAACTTTACCTAATCTTCTCTCTTAAGTGTACTAAACGTCACCTATATCCAACATATACAAATAAATTTATTCAGTTTCCTCAAGAATAAAAAATAAATTACAAACATTTGAAAACACTTCAACTGATAAGTACTTTCTATGTAACTTATGACATTATATGCATTTCTAAATAACCTGGGAGAATTTTATATTACTTAAATATTATTAAACCTGCTTTGGACACCTTCTATAATGTTTTACAATGTTTAAACAAGGCAGTTATTGATAAATCTACCCCAACTTCAGCTTGTCGAACTACCTACAAACAATAAGCAAGAGTCTCATAAACATGTGCTGTTATATTTAGAAATCACTCCGTAGCGCGAAGAACACTGAAAAATCGATACGAAGTTAAACAAATTGGGGAAGAAGGAAGGAAAATAGAGATCACTCAGATAGAGACTAGCGCGTTTCGTGAAACTCAGAAAATTGTTTCTTGTCAGTAAGTGAAGATAGAAGAAAAGACTTCCTATGTTTTCATGATACCACCAAAAGTTTGCTTGCTTCAGTAAAATCAGTCTTTAAATTTACAAAAACAAAAATAACAATTTTCAGAAGACACGAATAGTATCGAAAATACCTCTTTTAAATACCCTCTCCTTCAAATATTTAACCAAAAATTGAATTAAATTTAATTTTATTGTTTCGGTTTTCACGAATAGATCAATGGGATTTTACTATTGAATCCCATTTCCTCGTTCTACTTTTGGAGGTATTCTAAACCCCAAAACTTACAAGTAAGACAATGGTTTGGTATTACATGCATATTAGGAGAGTTTCTTCAACTTTTTTTCTTTTGTCAATTAAAAGCTTTGATGGAAGAGGGATTATTCCGCATTTTAAAGCATTTTGTGTCAACCGTAATTCAAGTTTTATTTGCACATATGCAGTACATTATTCTACATTTCTTTAATCGCAGATTTTACTAGGTTTGACATCTTCCAAAGTAGAGAAATTCAGATAGCAGAGACAAAAGAGGATTGATTTAATATATTTATGGCCTTCAGGCGTATCAAGCTCAGTCTGGGTCGGATGGAGGAGAGTATATTGAAAGGTAGTCGGCCAGGACGTCGTTAATAGGAGCCATCCCGGCATTTGCCTGGTGTTACTGAGGAAAAACCCTTGAAATACCTCAGTCAGGATAGGCGGCCGCCCGGATTATTCCCAGCACATTCCGATTGGAAAGGCAACACATTACTACTCACTGAGCTACGACTGATCGGTAAACAAGATGATGTAAACTTACACATTATGCATACCATATAGGGTGATTCCAAGTTATGAGAGCAAATTTCGGAAGTGGTCACGCTCATGGAAACACCAATCCAACTTCGAGTCCAAAAATCGACTTGTTGTTCAATGGAAAATCAAATAAATATTTCAAGATCAATCATAAACAGTACATCGAAATAAAATTACATTTCGAGGAGTTGTTTTGAATCAATAAGCTAGATATTAGAAGTTCAAATATTGTGTTATTGCGTTGACAGTGTTGCCATCCTGGTATAAAATTTACTTTTTTCAAACGGCATTACGCCAGTTTATTGTATATTTTGTATTCCCTAGTGACGGTAAGCATCATATGTGAAGCATGGAATAGAACGTTCGAAATTGTACATGACATAGGATGCTAAGCTTTGAAAATGTATATTTTGAACATTTCACCTCGTTTATTAATAATATTTTGTAACACTGCAGTCTATGCTCCGCCTACGATGCTTATCATCACTAGATACCAAATATCCAATACACCGATATAGTTCATTTGAGAAATAACTTTATGCCAGGCTGACAATATTATCAACCCAGTAACATCACATTTAAACTTCAACAGCCGTATTCAGAAAGGTATCTAGCGCTATACCAACGAGTGATTAACAATCTTTTAACATTGTTAGTCACTCGTTAGTACAGCGTTAGTCACCTGAAAAAAAAAGTTTCTGAAAACGACTGTTAATTTTTATTTTATTCATAGAAATCAAATCCTCAAAATTCAGCTTTGCTTTAATGACTTGTAGAGAAATATGCATTATATTTAGCAATGTAACAAGTCGATTTTGGGCCAAATTTAGTCAAGCCGTTTAAGGTTTTTTCTGGTTTCGGTATGCCTAATCACGTTCCAAATTTTGCCCGCACAACTTGGGACTACACTGTATAATTTTTATGAAGTACAGGAATAATTACGTTTCCCCCCGAACACCTTCCATCTCGCAGAGAACGACATGCTTCAGCTTTTATTTGTCTTCTTTATAAGGAGATGCTAACCTCTGAAGAAGCGTAGAATCTTTCTTCATTTTTAGACTGTTACAGATCGTCAATGGAATTAGTCCTGAGCGTACTGTTTATTTTCTTGTCTTGATTTGCTTAAATGAATTGAAATTACAAATATAGACAGACCTATTTGAAAGAAACAATTCTCCTTTCATTGCTAACTTATTTGCTACGTATTTATTATTTTTGATTCACCTGTCATTACGAAAATCTTCTTTACAAGAAAAAAAATGTCTTCTTGTATGTTGCTAGGACTTGTGGTGAAAACTGTACTCCAGTTACGGGTGCTTTTGTAGTAATGCGACTAACAAGGGGAAGTGTTTGCCTCGAAGAGAATTTTCTGATCGCGGTATGATCTTTGTCTTAAAAAGTGAGGTGCACTGAGATCAGAAACGACGACCATCCAGCTGTGACTTAATACCTTCGTGCCAAACTGACCAATGATTTTTGGAGTACCGTATAAAATGTTTCAATTTAGAAATTTGGAAGCAAGCGTCGTAAGCGTAAAAAAAATTGAATTCTTGAACGTTAATGTGAATGAAGGTTGGAAAGTCCAATCCTCCAAAGTCTCGAAATGGAGAAAGAAACAAGAAATAAGAAGTAAAAGTTCAGGAAAAAGCAGACACCTACAACCGTATTCAGAAACGTTTTTTGGAGTGACTAGCGCTGTCCTAACGATTGACTAACAACTGATTCGTATTGCTAGTCACTCCAAAAAACCTTTCTGAATCTGGCTGCTGTTGGTTAGAAGGATAGCTCTACAACCAGGATGAAAGGAAACTACGGAGCTAGCTCCTGAAACAAATAGGAAAAACGGAAGAGAATAT
>JAGDQP010052859.1:0-13687 GCA_022664845.1 Lepisma saccharinum | reverse complement strand
TTTCTCTTCGACGATTTACACTTTTTAATTTGCACTACTTCAGATTATAATATATTTAAAATCAGCACATGCAACTAAATATATAATGTCCATTACACCAAGTTGTATTGCAAACTTGAGGAGATACAAGAGGGAACATATTGCTCAATTTATAACTCACAGAAAGCAAGATACATATTCATGAGAAAAACTTTTTGATCCTGTTGAAAAGAACTACCTAATTTAAACACTGTTATCTTAGAAAAAATAGACAAGTTAGCATGGTACCTGATAGCAATATGTCGTATCAAACATTCACAATGAAAGAATCAATGAATACCGTACTTGTGTGTTCCAACGATTATTTTAATAAAACCTCCAATTATTTTCTCATTAATATTGGTACACTTTAGTTTATATGTGCCATTCTAGTAACTTTTGACTTCATTCAGCCCGTCATGATTATATTGTTAAGGCCCTGATAATTAAAATCCACAAACATGCATGCCCATGGCTCGATTTGAACCTGCGATCTTCGAATCGCTGGCCTAACGCCTCAGACCACGCGGTTGTCATGAATAGTTAATTCATCAACTTTGTTCACATTCAAAAAAAAAATACTTAACATTGCAGATGATCGTACACGGCTATTTTCTAAAATGAAATAATATTTATTAAGCAGAAAGTACTGCAAAAATATATTTCAAGTAGTCTTCCTGGGGCGTGTATTCACCAGTATAAATACATACATAAAGCAATAACTAACGTTTTAGAAAAATATTAAGTCTTAAATAATATTTTACTTAATTTACTTTTAGCAGATATGCTCCATGATTTTCAAACACTACGAAAGTAAGATAAAGGATACCTTATAGCCAGGGGTGTATTTCGGTTGCATTTCTTGGCCTGGACCACTACATGATGGAGGAATGTACTGCGTTAAGAGTGGACATTTCTTTTATTGGATGTTTAATAAATTATTGATTCCAATGAATTAAAACACGCTTGAATAAATTGTCTCTTTAAATTGTTGATTACCTGACCGTAAGCAAGGTCAGGTGGTTGTACATTCAGGTTGAAGTACAATCTGGCAACATTGAAATAATTTACGTTGCAAGCACAGCGTATGAAATCTGAAATTCAAAACTATATCGATTGTTAGTTCGTTTTTGTCACATTCTGCCATTTGTCGGGTTTAGGAAGAGCATCTATTTGCCATTTTCCATTAATCTATGTGTATAGAAAGGAAATAGTGAATTTAACGGGAAAGGGTTTTAGTACCCATGTCAAATTTTGTTAATGAAACATTCCAAATGGCAAAGCAGACATGAAGTTAGCTAACACGACAATACTTGTATATGCTATGGCGTTTCCATAAACTATGCATTAAAATGATCGTTAAAATTCAGTTTATACAATATACAATTTTATCCTGATCCATGCAGAAAGTGATTTTATGTTTACTCACAAACCGAAAAAAATAACGACCACAACAGAATTTTGCTTGTCCGGTGAGGTCTCTGAAAACTTTTGGGCTGGCCAGAGTAGGGTCGAAATCCACCCCTGATTATAGCTAATTATTTTAGAGATAATTTATATTAATTAAATATATTTGTATACCTTTAGCCATGTTTTAAGCTAAATTTGTAAATTACACATTAAATAAAATTCTAGTTACAAGTGCATGGTGCATCATAAGAGTGCATGTAAGATATATAAACACTTAAAAAAATAAAGTAAACCTACCGTATTAGCCATTAAGCAAACGAATAGAATTAATGTATATAATGGCAGACAAAATAGATGCTTTTCCTTCATACTTTACCAATTACCTAAAATAAAAAAGGCGTTCTTTTTATTATTTATATTAATATGTATAAGTCTGTTCTCCTCATTTAACTTTATTTTATTCACCTCATTTTTCTTTTACACTAGAATACTCAGACGACATATACCCCTACGCTACTTTCCATGTTCCACCCTCTACTGAGGACACATCCAGCACTAAATTACAAACTTTTGCTTATAGAGAAGGCACCATGGCAAGTTGTGAAATGTCACCTACAAGAAAGGTAATCAAAATAAAAATTGTTATGTAGTTAGATAAATGTCAATAGCCATTTATTTTAGAAAACCTGTTAGCAATATTTCCTATAATTTTTACTTTTTTAAATTCTATTCGATAAGTGTATTTTAAGCTTACTTGATATAAAAGATCATCCTTATGCTATTTCATGTTCAGTTAATTTCACCTTATAGTATCCATTAAATCCTTATATTTTTGTACGCATTTCGCTTTTATTTCTTGTTACTGTATAATCCAAGTTTCATCTTCCATATTGCTACCTGAGTATATTTGACTGTAATAATTAAATTTTGTATGGATTTTGAGTTTTTCAGCATCCAAAATATACATACTTTCTACTGTTATGTTACGTATGAACACACGCGCATTGGTAAATAAAATTAAATGTAATTATAAAAGTCAAACCTCATAGAAATGTATAAATCTAATAAACAGGAGCACATGCTCATTAGTAAAATAGTATGAACACTGCAGACAAGTTATCACTGTCTTGCTTAAACTGAAAAATGAATTCCTATTATCATAATATGAAAGACGTTCAGAAAGCATACCGTATCACAATTTATTCTTGCTCGTAATTGTAACCATAAGATAGAAACCATTGCTTTGTATACATTCAAAAGCTTTAAAAGAAAATCACCATCACAACCATTAGATAGAATGAGGTGCTTAACACATCGAAGTCTTTATTTTAAAAAAATAGTTTTACTGACTTTTATGTCGAGAAATTATTAATTGCCTTGCATCCAAATTTTCATACCTATTACCTTACGATAATTTGTAAAATCATTTTAAGTTAGCTAACTCTTTAGAATATCTATATTTACATGATATGTCCATTAAACTTCAGTTTGATTTATACTTAAATTGGCACTAACTGCTTCTTTGGCAGTTCAATTCCAGCTAAGTGTGAGCATAAAAACAGCTAGTTCTAAATTCAGGCAAACCGTTTTCAATAAAATACAATGTTAAATCAATTATTAAAAGCAGTTTACTATTTATTATTATTCGAAAATTGTCTGCACTTTCTAATTTAAAATATTGTTTCTGAAATTTCTCCATATTAAGAATTCAGTTGTACATTGCACTAAATCATCATCCATATTAGGAATGTTATCGGACATTTTACAGCTGCTTGGTGGAATGTACTTTTCTTAAAGACGAACTCATTTCCACTAGTTGGAATGCAAGAAAATATCTCACATTTCTGACTTGATAGTTGGTATACTGTACTAGCGATATTTGAAAAGACCTACATGAATCCTTGCAGGACATTATATGAATTTTTGCTTTACATAAACACAAAGATATTATTAATTTTCAACACTACCATTCACTTAGATGAAATATGCTTTTTTTAGAGTACATTACGCTATTTTATCTTGTTCACTTTCCTAATTTATACTATTTTATCGTTACTTTTATTGAAGCCACTTCTATATTTATGCTTTTGTAATTTATTATTTCCATGAATTTTTCCCTTTTGTTGTTAGAACTTCTTTCTTTGCGCGTAAAATAATTACAATTATTAATGTCATGAATTGAAAGCAAAGGAATTAGCTTATATTCAGATTTCTTACTTACTACTTTAACTCCTCGGCCTTTAAATTCATTTTGTTCTTTCGCGAGAGTTGCAAAAACAGTAAGCAGTTTTTAAACACAGATTGCAGTCCTAATTTATTATTCTGTTTTTCCTTACATTTAAAAATGAAGAAAAAGTTTAAGAATCGGGATTGTGTTAATATCTATTGGAATGACCACTTTGGCTGCTACTCAAGCTCTCTTAATAGCGGTCTCGGAAAAAGATCTTTATTAAATTTTCTCAAAACTATACTAGTCCATGTTCTTATAACTTTTGACATAATCATTTCAGTCCAAGCTCAAAAACGATGAGATGATCATTGTACGTGTAGAGAACAAACGAATGTTTTAAATTCTTCAAAAGTACAATTTCTGTTTTCCTTGGGCTTTAAGGAGATTATTTTAATTAACTTAAATGCAAAGGACTCATTATACCGGTGAAAGAGGAACATTTGAAAATGTTGATAAAAACAGATCAATATTGACTGTTAACCATGTTAACATAACAAAAACATGTTGAGAATAAATAACCTTCATTGATTTAAGCTTATAGGTGCAGCCACGGAGAGCACAGGGATACAACTTATCAATCCAATTATAACAATTTTCATCTAGTGTAGTAGTTTTCTCTGAATCTGTACATACATCTCACAGGGCGAGAAGGACGCCAGTTCTCTTTTAACGTCCTTTCACTCTTACCTACAGTTGTTTTAATGTAGTTAAAATTTTACCTTCGGGAATTTTATCAATCTGCAGAAGCACGACTCGATAATGCGTAATACATGTACTGATTATTTTAACAACGTGTCGAGGTAGTCGTTCTCCGCTTCTATAAATTTTAAAGAACGTGACACGTAGAATTTACAAAATGGTTATCCAAATTTTGTTTAGAAGTAACAATGTTTGTTTGAATTCACATTTTATAATGATTTCATCTGAGGAATTCATCTTTTTCAATCTAAGTCATAAAAACAAATATTAAAGCAAACGTTTAAGATACCATAGAAAGACGTGACTCTTCCTTTTACTTATTTGTATCTGAATCAAGTCGTGATATGGTGAAAACTTCTTGATTGTTTCTTTCTTTCAAGCAAGCACTTTGGACAGTTATTTATATAAAATAGATTCAAAATGAATGGGCAGAGCTAACTTAAAATGAACATTAAACGGTAGTATTGTTTAGGAAATTATTATTAGAGTAACAATTAGGAAAAGTATCTGAAGATGTGATATTACATGATAGTTGCCTTAATATCACAAGCTTTCGGTATAATCAGAGTTTCTTAAATTGATGTATTCCTGCTATCAAGTTTTCCTTAGCGTTTACATGTAATCTATTAACTCCAGTATAAAAAGTTTTGGTTCTGTTAGATAAGTTTGTGCAGTCTCTAGTTACTTTTCGTTAGAGAAACAATATGAAATCAAATTGGAGAGTAAATCCGTGTGTGCTTATCTGACTTAGATAAAGATTCTTCATTGATCGCCTGAAAGACAACTTCTTAAGTCATCATGTCTACAAACTTACGACCTCGAAACGACCAGCAATTTATCTCAAGACAAAAACAATTCATATCACTATTATGATAGCTACAATCAGTTTAACAAAGTGATGCGTTCGTATTCTCAGGTAGTAATGCAGGTAAGGAGTACAATTAAAAAGGGGCGAAATAATGATTACTGTTACACGAATAAGAACGTATTCAAATTTACATGAGAGTACCGACTGGGTGTGGAAGCTAAATTGTACAGGTGTAGTCGTTTGCTGCAACTGGAATGCGCTCGTTCATTCGGAGAGGTCTATTGGGCGAAGTGGCGCAACTAAAAAAATGCGTTTTTTTTTTAGTAATGACCATCATTCATCGGCTGTAAATCTGCTCTATCACCTGCCAAAAGTTTGACCCGAATACCTTTTAGTTTCGGAGATATGAAGGCCCGAAATTCAAATAACCCATGAGATACAAAGCTGAACGGAAAATCACTCTCCCTTAAATCACAGAAATCAAGATACGCTACTTCTCCCTTTCACCGACGAATTGTCTCTTGTCTAAATTGAGTGCCGGATGTTTTTGGGTATACAAATGCTTTCATATGTTATTCTATCTATACATGATTCCATTTTGTGTAATAATGGTGAGTCGACTATCAAATACCGAGCCTCCGTAGCTCAATGGTAGAGCGTTGGCGTAACATTTGGGAGATCCCGGTTCGATCCCGGCGGCCGACCATCCTGACTGAGGTTTTTCCAGGGCTTTTCCTCAGTCACACCAGGCAAATGCTGGGATGGCACCTACAGCATAGGCCCTGGCCGACACCTTCCCGAATTCTTTTCAATCCTCCATCCCGGCCTGAGCCTTAGATGCCTAAAGGCCGTAAATAAAATTCAAATTCAACTATCAAATGTAGCGTAGTCTTAAGGTGATGAAAAAATCCTGATATGGGGGTTCCACTTTTTATGTCTCGTAAATGTTATTTAAGGCTAACACGGATTTTCCTCTTTGTCCCCCCAATGTACTGAAATGTACATTCATATGTAACTTGATACACGTCACTACTTGTATCTTAGGGTACAATATATTTTGTATTGAGTAAGATTTTTATCCGGTGTTTTGGTTGTATGGAAATAGTGTATAAATTGTTTTTGTGAACTTTTTCTTTTATCAAAATATATAAAAATTATGATGGACAGATTAAAATGATTGATATATATTCTATTTCATAAAAATAAAGAAGTTTTGTTACAGACAGACAAAAATCGTTTATAAAAATAATAATTTCCAATCTATTCCGTTCTATCAAGTACACTGGATACAAATCTTACTAAATACGAAAGTTATTTTGTACTTACAGGCAGTGGCATGTATCAAGTTAACTATGAATGTAAAAATTAATACCATGGAAAGACAAAATCAATACCTCCAAGTTAGGCTTGAAGAACATTTACGAGATATGAAAAATCCCAGTTTGAGGATTTTCTCAGTGCCTTAAATTTTCTCAGTTCCTACATTTACGATCTTTCAGACCAATGAGCCTTGCCAAACGAACGAGTTTATACTAGTTATAGGAAATGGCGACATAATTATACTTTAGTTTCCACATGCAGTCGGCATTCTTGTTCTAATTTTAAATACGTACTTATTTGTGAGACAAGATTTGGTTCTGTACATTTTAACCTTTTCCTTACTAGTGTTCGATTTGTTATAATTTTCGAAGGGGATCCTAGAACTAGTGGTTGCTTGCAAGTTTCAACCTGTTTGGGTAGAAATACAAGATTTTATCCCGAGATGGCATGATCTTCGGAATCAACAACCGGGGATTAAATCCTCACACACCAGGAAAATCCCCGGCATCCTTCCCGGCAAATCGAACACTGTTTCTTACCTTCTTAATTAAGGGTGTGAACGCATTGTTTTGTGAAATTAATTGTGGGGGTCTTGAGAGGAATTGCAGGGGAGGATTATGAATTACTCATTTCTACTTTACTGTTATACTGTTGTCTATAATATTTTGAACTTCATAATGTAGACAGCAGCTTTCATATATGTACTAATATTAAGTGCTTGCCCTACCACTTCTCTGCAGATTTTAAGTATTCCCTTTTCAGTCCAATTCATCTGGTCATTTTCTGCAAGTTGAAATCGTTTGCTTTTATGCAGGCTTTGGTCTCAGGGTAGTCGTAGTGAAGCTAATGTTCACATGAACCTTATCCATTATGTACAATACCTCAGCAAAATTTTGCTACTTCATCACTAAGTCGAAAGGTCCCTTTCTTACACTATATTCGAAGCGCACTTTTCTGTTCTCCTAACCTCATTTTCCAATACTAACCTTACATTTTCTGCGGTAGTACATAAGTAGAGATGCTAACGCCATCTTATTCGCAAGCGAAAAATAGTCTTTCTAAAAACTCGAGGTACTCGAGGAAGTATCCTAGCCTCGCAAAATGTAATTTTTTTTTCGCTGGATGAATTGTCCATACTTTATCATTTCATCACGTTACGAGGCCGTGAAAGCAGCTTTCCAACGCAACAATATGTGTCTGTATGTAGAATATGTCAATGACATAAAAATGTTACAAATGTTGGGAAATTTAGAGTATAAGAATTTTCTGCGTAGATAGTGTACACATTAAGATGCAGGCAACGGCGGGGGCAGAAAAGAGGTAGTAGATTTTCATACATTACTAGAAATATTATGGTTTCATCCTGTACTGTCTGTAAAATGAAACAATAGGAACTTCAACATATTGTGAAGATACATAATCGAATGACTCAAGGAGTATTTACTCTTAGAAATAACGGTTGTTATGGTAGCCATCCCAAGAGATTTCTTACGGAAATTTCAAAATTTTAATATTTAAAAAAAATGGTAATAATAATAATAATAAAAATCGTGTGGCCTTTGCTTACATATCTTGACGACACTGGCATCCATTTCTTTGAAATTTCTATTGAATCATTGGTTTCGAAAGAATGGGATGAAACTAGGATATTCTTAGAAATGTGAAAATTCAAGTTAAGTACTCTTGTGGCCGCCGAAGCCTCTTAACTATAATCCTAATATAGGTCTTTAGGAGTTTGAAATCATACATTTATTAGATAGTGTTCTGCATTATCAAACATTTAGCATGAAGGATAACAATACCAAGTGGTAATTCATGTTCTAGACCGTATTGAAAAGACGAGCATCTTATTCAGTAATAATCAATACTGGTCTCAACCAAAGTTGCCTAATAGCCATATATAGAATTAGAAAAATACACTATAAACAAATATTTGGAAATACGAGAGACACCTACTAATATGTAACTCCTCATTTGACCCTAATAACAGCAGTTACTTGACGCGGCATAAAATTTACGATATTGCGTCCTTGTGTAGATACCAGTTCTGTCACGCGCACACTTTGTTATTCCATCATCTTACTGATTCAAACTATCCCCACCGGCACCATAAAGGTCTGTGGCGAGATCTGTTGCACATCTCACGACAGACTACAATTTCAATAGTGGTCCTCGTGAACTCCAACAATACACACCCCACCAACTTGCACAATACCTTGCTGATAGAATAGATCCACACAGGGACCCGACCGTCTGCTCGAAGCAGATGAAAACGTGATTTATCAGACCAGGTGACATGGTGCCAGTTATTCACTGTCCAATTTCGATGTTCTCTGGCCCATTGTCAGGTTTGTTACCAGTTGCTGGGGTATTAAAAATTGTATACATGTAGGTCAACAATTACTACCAAACACCATATATACGTGGTGTAGTGCAATGGTTTGACAGGCTCTGATTTTACGCAATGTTCTCCTCCGTTGGTTAGTTATCCATCCTTATAAGTTGATAGCGGCTACGTTATTTCAATACTTGAGGGCTACCACACTGTTGAAGTGCCACTGATGTCTGCGTTGAATTCATATACTCCTGACATGCTCTTGATACTGTTGCCCAAGAAAATCAAAGAACATTGACTACTGTATCTAGGGTATAGATCGACCATTCTTGTCATCCCTACAATCTGCCACGTTCAAGTGGAGATAAACTCGATCCACATCACATGGCTCTCACAACTACACTACAACCCAAAGGACAAGACTTAATACGTAACACATAGTAATAACAAGAATTCTTACGTAACTCATGAATAATGCGGCTGTTTCCATTACCAGCGGGTCAAGATGCCGAAGATGCCGATGCACTGCTGTCCTTAATATATTGTCATCTCACTTTAGTTGATATAGAATCTATTGTCTTCAAAACGTAAATATCGGTAGATATTAATGCACTAATTTCAAAGAATTACTACTTGCATTCGTCAGTAGATGCAGATAGACTATATTGATGTCAGGGAACGTTGTTGTCTGAGTGAGTGAATTATTATTAATGTCCTAAACGAGCTGGCAAGCTTCTAAGGACGGGATCTACAGTTTTTGGTAAAGTGGGCTCCGCATCACTGCGTTCAATTGCCCCGGCGGGATTTGAATCAGTGACCACGCGCACAGAAAGCGAGCGCTCTTAACTTCTCGTTCACCTCGAGGTCCGTTGTTGTTTGACTTATAATGTATGGGTAAAAATTTCATTTGTAATTAGACACTTTTGTCTCTGATGGCAAACATTAGAATGCCCCTACAAAGGCAGTCTAATCCTTTTTTTTATTTAAAAACGACAACTATGCCAGTGCATAGCAACATGTATTTTGAAAAAGTTTGCAAAAGTGTGAAATTGCACATATTTGATGAAGCTCGTGTTTCAAAAGGCACATAAATTAATAGAACTGGGATTAAAGAACGACAACTTTGCTTTTGAAAGTTGTTTTGATACGTTAGAAATTCCCATGGTTGACATATGTTTGGAAAGATAATTGTAAACATGAGTCATATTAATGATTTACTCCAGTATAACTTTCATTGAAATAAACAAATTTTATAGTATGACAATTTCCACTAAGATCATCACTAAAAGTGGAAAATTATAACTTGACTTTATACTTTGCCTTGAAAATTTCGTACGTTTCCTCTATTTGGATAGAAAATGAATTTCAAATTAAAAAAATGAAGCTTCCTCAGTAAATTGTGAGTCCGTTGGTTTGTGACAGGAACAGTAGATAAATAATAATGTAGCGGTACTCCGAAAAGGTATCCCGTTACTTTAGGTTCCATTTTTTTTCTCGTGCTACTGTGCTATAACGCTAAAATCAAGCATTGACTTCGAACGTGAAAAGAATTTCTAGAGTTACTGGTCTCCCACCAGGCGCCTTCCCAGGTGGCAGATAGGAGAATGCCGACCAGATTAGGTAGATACCGGAAATATTCCGGGGCGGACCAAAACAAGTACTGCTGCCTTGTAGTTAGTAGAGTGATCTACAAAGGCTAGGGGAAGATAACCCCAAACAAAAATATCACGGTGAAGGGAAGCAGCTTCACCATTACCACCCTGAGGCCGAGGATGAATGGCATCGGCAAGGCTCAGAGATGGACAGAGGACAACATCTTGAATATCTGCCTTTACTGCGAGGTCGTAGAGCTGACAACTCTACACCGCTAAAACATGTCAAGAAATAGTAACAGATGGTTCATGGATTCTCCTGAGGTAAACTACTTCGGAGGTGAACTAATCCATCATTCGGACCTCCGGGTAGGGACTGTTTTAGGGGGCTTCAAGAACAGGATTAAAAAATACCTTAGAATAGGAACGTGGAACGTACGATCGTTATACAAAACGGGAGCTCTTGAGGTGGCGGTACGCGAGACCGAGAATTACGAGCTGGATATATTAGTAGTACAAGAAGTCCGGTGGGAGGGTAAAGATAGCATCCGACAGGGCAAGTACACTTTCTGCTGCGGGGGACACAGTCTTACGATTTCGGAACGGGATTCCTAATTAAGATCAGTATTCTTCTGGCGGTGCAGAATATAGAGTTCGTAAATGAACGAATATTATATATTACGATATGTACTCGATAGGGCAACAACGTTTCAATAAATAAATGTCTATGCTCCGACCGAGGAGGCTAATGATAACGACAAAGATAAATTTTACGAGTAGCTAGCAAGATTGTTCTACCGATTACCGAAGTATAATACGAAAATTGTGTTAGGTGATTTAATGCTAAGGTAGGAAGGGAGAAAAACTATGGACCTACTATAGCAAATACAGTATTCACGAAAAAAACAACAACAACGAAGAAACACTTATAACTTTCGCGATATCGGAGAACCTACTACTACAGAGCACGTATTTTGAACACAAAGATATACACAAGTACACATGGGGTATCTCCGGATAGCAAAACTCTCAACCAGATCGATCACGTATTAGTAGATAGAGGAAGACATACCAGCATAATGGACGTTAGGTCTTACAGAGGAGCCGAAGGTGACACCGGCCAACAGTTAGTGATCACAAAAGTGAGGGAGAAGTTATGCATCGCAAACAGAGAAGGAAAAGGATCAAAACAACTGAAATTCAAAGTTAGATAATCCCAGCGTAAGAGCAGATTACCAACTGGAAATCTCAAATAGGTTAGAAATCTTAGCCTACTCTATTAGTGATAAAGATGACATTAATAATGAGATTGATGTAAGTAAGATTTGGGATCCAATTCGTGATACAGTGAAGGGCGCATCGAAGGAAAGTTTAGGTGAGAAGAAACAGCAGGAAAACAAGCCTTGGTTTGATGAAGAATGTCTTAAGCTTCATTAGGAACGGATACAAGTAAGGCATCTATGGCTAAATAGTAAAATACAAGCAAATACCAACCACTACAGTAACTCGAAACACAACGCCACACGGGGGTTAAGAAACAAAAAGCGAGAATATCTGATGCAGAAGATTGAGGAAATAGAGGGAAAGGGGAAGGCAAATAACATACGAGACCTGTACAAAGGGAAAGGTTACTCGTTAAGGAAAGGTTACCAGCCTAGATTAAGGATGATTAGAATTGAACGTAGAGATCTTCAAGCTGATCCGACTAAAATTATTTCGACAAACTTCTTAATGTACGCACCGGAGAAATAACAGAGGAATTTGAAGCCTATACAGCAGAACCGTGGATACCCGAATTAAATGAGATCGAGGTCGAAATGTAAAGAAATTGAAAATTTTCAAATCACCAGGAATAGACAATATTCCAGCCGAATTAATTAAAGGGGGAGGAACGATACTAATCAAGGAACTGTATAAATTGATAAGGGTATATGGAGAAAGGCGGAGCTCCCAAAGGAATGGAAAACCTCAATAATAATTCCGATTTACAAAAAAGGCTATAAATCGGACTGTAATAATAATTACCACGGAACCTCGGCACTTCCAACCTGTTACAAGGTATTAAGTAATATTCTGTTAACACGCCTAAGTGTATACGTAGATGAAATAATTGGAGATCACCAATGTGGATTTAGGAGAAATAGATCCACGTTGGACTAGATTTTTTGCATTGAGACAAATCTTAGAAAAGAAATGGGAATACAATGGAACTGGTCATCAGTTATTCATTGATTTTAAGAAATCATATGATTCTATCAAAAGAGAAAAACTATAAAATATGCTGGTAAAATTTAGAATTCCGAAAAAAAACTTTTTCAACTAGTGAGGATGTGTCAGCGACTCAATAAGCAGAGTACGGATAGGTAATAATATGTCAGATAGTTTCAAGATTCGCAACGAATTGAAATAAGATGATGCCTTGTCAGAATTACTGTTTAACTTTGCGTTAGAATATGCGATTCAGAAAATAAAAAATGACAAAAAGGGACTAACAATGAAGGGCTTGAATCAACTGTTCGTATACGCGGATGATGTAGATTTATTAGGGGACGATATAGGTAGAAGCGTGCGATGAGATAGGTCTACAGGTAAACATAGAGAAAACAAAATACATGATAAGAAGCCGAAACACTGGGAATGAATGAAATTGATACATAATAATTAAGAATGAGAACATTGAAAAAGTAAACAAATTTAAATACTAGGTAGCATATGTAACAAGCAAAAACGACGCCAGGGAAGAAATAAAAAGTCACTTAGCATCGGGAAACGATATTTCTACTCAGTCCAGAAACTTCTAACCTCGCGATTAATATAAAAAATGGTGAAAAAAAAACGAAACGGTATTCTGTTGGTAATACTTTACGGTTGCGAAAGTTGGAATACGACCCTAGCAGATGATTATAAGTTATTTGTGTTTGAAAATGAAGTTTGAGAAAGATACACAAGCCGAAACGGGACGAGATGACTGGGGAATGGATGATACTGCATAATGAAGAACTTCACGGACTTTACGACCCACGCGATGTTATAATAATGAAATAGCGACGACTACGGTGGTTTTGGCCATGTAGCTCGGATGGGGGAAAATGAAGATTATATTCCATCGTAGTTGCTAAACTGGAGGGAAAGAGACCGTTGGGAAGATTGAGACGACGTTGGGAAGACAATATTAGAAGGGATCTTGGAGAAGTAGGTGTTTGTGATGAAAAATGGCTTAAAGTTGCTCAGGATAGAATCCTATCGAGAACGTTTGTTACTGCGGCGATGAACTT
>JAGDQP010052858.1:0-13687 GCA_022664845.1 Lepisma saccharinum | reverse complement strand
TCCTAAAGAATATAACAAGATTCCGTATTGTAAGAAGGTAAAAATAAAAAAAACACGTATACTTAACAGCTATGTCATTGTCGAAAATAACTATCAGCTCTGAAGTCAGAATAAAGGTTCAGCAGCTAAACAAGTTACCATTTTTGGAATTCTCTCAAGCGTATCGGAATGAAATAAGCTTCTTCACCTTTCCAGCAAGAAAGAAATCAACTTCTGTCTTCTTGTTCTTGTGTAATTAAATATTATTATTGACACTAATCACGAAATAATATCTTAGCCGCCGTAGAACAATGGCTGCAGATTAAAGATCCTTGCTCAGAGGATTGATTCATCATTCGTAAGAAAATTGCTTTGAAAAGAAATAGCGTCATCTCTTTCTTCTCTTTGTTTAGTCTATAATTCGCCAAATCCATATTTTAGACAGGTTATTAGACAGAATTATAAGCTCCGGCAAGAGCCCAAGAAATGGGACTGAAGAGACCTCTTCGCTCCAACCCACATTTTTAACATTTTTCAAAATATTTTAAAAACGAGTACTTTTAAAAAATGTAAGCACACTAGAACTTACAAATTACTATGAAATACAATGGACAGCGATATCGAAATCTTGCCGATTGATGAGTACTGAGACTTCAATTAAATAATGACGTCATAATCTTTGGAAATGTATCACTTATCAATGGACAAGATCTCGAGATCACTGTCCATTGTATTTCATAGTAATTTGTAAGTTCTAGTGCGCTATACGCTTACATATTTGATAGTGCTCTTAGTTCTTAAAACATTTAGGAAAACGTTAGAAAGTGGGGGGCGGGCGCGAGGAGGGCTCTGAACTGATAAAGATATTGTCACAGGTCAAAATTCAAACTACAAAATTTAAGAAGAGACTAAACTGAAGTTGAAATCAAAATTAATGGAAAAGTGGAAACGTAGAGATAGATACAAAAATTAAGAGAAATAAACTTGAATGAGTAACTTGAATGATCGAACAAGACAGCAATTTCAAATTCTCTTTCACTCGTATCATTTACTTTGAGAAATGAGTGGACTAGAAGAAGTGAGTTGAAAAATGAAGTTTACTGTAGCCGCAAAGCTAGAATAAATACATTTGTCTTAAGGGTAAATCAACCGAACAGAAGAATCAGGAAAGTAAAATCAGAGGTCGAAGTGAAAATGAAGAAATTGCAAGAAAGATACAAGTAAAGTCATTTCGAATAACACAAACTGGTTTCTGGCACAAGTGTTTTCCTTTTCCTTTTTTTTTAAAGAAAAAGAAAAGGTTGAAAAATATTTTGTTTTCGGTTTTCAGTTTTTGAAACAGCTTTTTGGTTTTCAAAGCCAGTTTTCGGTTTAGAGTCGTTTTACGGTTATCCAATGGTGGTTTATCCCTGCTTTCAATGAGTGAAGTCGCACGTAGCAAACTAAGGTCGAAACCTTGCGCTTACCCCACTTCGTTACAAGGGTTAAGCTACCCAAGACACTCTCGTTAAGGTTGGGTAAAGATATTGTTTTGAAAATTAGGACAGCGTATCCATAAGATTTGTGAGGAAGGCCAAGGAAGCTACTCTATAAAGCAGTGAAGGTTAGTGAAGGTGTGAAAGGTGAGAAACTAAATACAAATTAGCTGTAAAATTACGTCTTTTAAAACTACATGTAATTTGAGGTTATTTTTAAGTTTAAACCGTTGCAGGAGGGAGAAACATCGCCATTCAATTATCAACGCTCTCTTCTTCTTTTGGGTGAACCAAACATTTCATGGTCTAATAAACGCTCCCACATTTGTCTTTTCAACCTAACGATTATTCATCCGCCCAGCTGCAAGCGTTGATGGGGACTATATCCTTATTACCATTAAAAGATTATAAACGGTACGGGAAGTGAGTTGTATGCAAATTGCTCATTTTCTTTTATTGTTCCTTAAGGAGTCTCAGCGTAGGATGACAAGGAGGCGGCGTAATCATATTAGTGTGAAACATTATGATACCCACATGTGTGTTACGTATGTTAAGAAATGTATGAATTTACTACTCGGATAATTCTATAGCGCGACCCACTAACAAAAGCCACTTTCCTTGTGAACAGAATTGTACTTTTATATGACAAAAACCTAAAAACAAAGAGGACTTTGAATAACTGAAGTGTCCATATAATAAATGAATCTTCAATTATCAATTTGACGTACATTGGCAAGCCAATAAGGATACAATTATTTATACCTGAGTTGTCGCTTGTAGCAGAAATGAATCACAGTTGTTAAGGTGTGTGACAAGAGACGATTGTGATCAACAAATGTGGTTTACAGAGTAGGCACTGAATAATTACTCAATTAAATATGTCTGTCTCTGAAACAAAGGACGACTTCATTAGCTTAACAAAATACTGTACAAACTGAAGGTCATGTTATGAGACAAAACTTTTTTTTAAACTTTCTATCGTCCTTAATAAGGTAGGATAGCGGTAGCGATAACTGGCTACAATAATTGAGATAAACGTTTTCTTAACCTTTCAAAATTCCTAGAAATAAGTATGGAATGTCAAAGTGTCGCGTTCTTTTTAAAACTCAATATAATATTAGACGAAGAGAGTGAACAGATTAACATAACCTGTAAAACTATGGTTACGTTAATAATGCATGAGATTTTTTAAAAGAAATGCAAACCTTTTCTCGCGATCTTACAAAGATCTTTGACTTAATGTACGATACAATTTTACCCAGCCTACGTGGCATAGTTGCTAAGGTAGTGACTGTGAATCAGCACTGCGAGGCACGCATGTTCTGATGGCCATTTCGAAGGAGGCTTTCCAGTTTTGTTTCACCAGGTAAATACAGTCCTGGCCTCTTACTTTCCCAGGAAAATGCTTGCCGAGGAATATTATTCTTGTGACGAGCGTATTCAGCCCTGTGGTCCATTCGGTAACGTCAGTCTTCAGAGCGTTAATGAAGAGGCAGGCTCGAGTCCTGCTGCCGACTATCCTGACTGCGGTTTTCCAGGAATTTTCTTTTTTTTACCAGGCGAATATCAGGATGTTACCTCAACTCAACTCCAGGCCGTTACCTTCCCTGTCCCTATCCCGGAAGAGATCGCTTAGGAACGTTATCCCCCATATTTCGGGCCTACGTCGTTAAAGTAGCACGGGAAACCCAGAAATGAAAGTTTAAAAAAATGTGACGGACTTAAACTGTAGATCGTTGTCGAGTCTATAACGTGAAAATTGAATAAGCTATCACACAAAATGAATTTTATGGGCGGTATCGGTAACAGCACTACGGCTTTTGCTCGTCCCGATAAGGGAAGCCCCCTTACCTTTGTCACGTCTAAACATAGCTGTTAAGAGAATAACAAAATAAAATCATATAAAAACTGAAGGTGTAAAACACCATCAGAAACATAATTCTTAGTATAAACGACCAGTATCAAGTATCAACATTAATAAAAACTAAAGGTGCATATGGCCTTTAGTAAGAAATGGGAAGACTGTAAATGGGACTCCACAAGTTAACAGAAAATAAAAGATAAAAATGTGAAAATTAAATTAATAAAACATAGTAGAGGAAATTAAAAAACTCTGATCCGCACCTGCGTACACATATAGAAGACAAACATGCGTAAAATGTAAATTTACAACTTAAATGCGTATTTTTTGTAAGTATGACATATATGTGTAGAAAAGAATTGTGTTTCATCTGGTCATTTATGTGAAGTCTTATCACAACACTATTTACAAACAAAACATACTTCTTTCATATATCTCAGTGTAAAGCAGATGACATACACATCTTATGTTGAACACCGTTATCAGATCAAAGTGGAAGATGAAAATCCGACATTGTGGAGTACTACAAGGTTTAGAAATTAATAATATTACCAAGAAATCTACAATAATTACGTCGCATGTCTCTAAGTAGGTTGTGAAGTACGCCAAGCACATTAGAAATTAGTAATTTTAACATCAAATGTACAAAGAATATAATCGTGTATTTACGATATCAAAGTCAGACATTGTGGAGTACTCAAGGCTCAATACACAGACCCTATGTTCCAGTTTTATGTAATATTTCAAACAACATGAAACCAAGTAATGCAGTATTTGAAACGAATCCATATTTAATCGTCAAACAAGGCCATCTACATGATAATTAGCTGTTTTTCGAGTATGAACAGACCGTTGACGAGAATGTATGGATTGTATATTAGACGTCAACTCCAGTCGGTTCCCCAAGTAAGAGGAATCATGGAGATCTGCTCCCAGTTGGTAATAAAAACCTTTTGGGAATAAATGCTTCTCTGTTGAACTAACTAACTTATTTTTAGTTCACACATTGGTACATATTAAGGACTAATAAAAGGAATTATTTCTGGAAAACTTCATCTGCTAGTAGATCAAATTTGCAACAGCAGAGCGACCAGCGGACCACGTTCTCTGAAGATCTTCAAATAGGAAGAGCTACGAACGGTTCCTGAGCACAAGGATCCGGATCCTCATTACCGTATCCTAATGAAACAGATTCCAGATATTATTGGAACCGGGTACCCGACCCCGGATCTTGGTACCAAGAATCCGAATGCATATCTTGCAATCGAGTATCTGAATCGAATCTTGGAGCCGGGGATCCGGATCTTACAACAGGTAACCGATTCGTTTAGGATCGGTTCTCGGTTCTTTCAAGATACGGTTCTACGCAACCGTAGATCATACAGCGATCCGACTACAGTTACTCAAAACCAGGGATGTATTTAGGGGGTGGGTCCGGATCCCCCAAATTCAGAGTTACAGACAAAAATAGTGTAACTTTAGGCGTAATTATCTGTATTTAATATACATTGTATGCCCAGATACACGTTGAACACCTCCGAAAGCCCATGGACCCCACCAAAAATCAAATTTTGGATACGTGTCTGACTCTGACACAAACGCTACATTGTAAAAAATAATGCAATTATCGGAAATCAGGTTAGTTTTATGATTCAGAGATGTAAGTAATGTTTACGCAAAGAAATGGGGAGTTTGTCACGGTCTTTCTGAAGGTGAATTTTGAATGATTTATGAGTACTTAAGTTATTTTCATGATTACTTTTTAAACGCTTCTTATACATATTTTTTCACAATATATCCTGATAAACTTCAATGCACTTACATTCGCATATAAGTTCATTATATAACGAGAAAAGTGACAAATTTTCTACATTCCTCAAAGCTCAACATTCCAATATGGTATCACTGAAACCACCCAGATCACCAAGGCGACCAACATTTTTATTATTTCCTAGTCTACCAACCGAGACACTCTATCTCAGTTGGTAGAGTATTGTCTTGACAATCGGAAGGTCCTGGGAACAATCCCTGCGGCCGCCTATCCTGATTGAAGGTTTTACAGGTTTTTCTCTTCAGTCACACCATGCAAATGCCGGAATAGTACCTTCAAACTAGGCCCTAACTGGGTACCTTGCAACTTCCTCTCCTCTCCTCTCCCCTACCCTTTCCAGCCTGAGCCAAAATTGCTATAAAGGAAATTCATGTTCCTAGTACTCAATACATTTTCAATTGCTAGTATACCGAAACCTAATCTATCCGAAACCTAATCTAATCTAATCTAAGTAAAATCCAGTAAAATCTAGAAAAAAAACAAAATTATAACTTTGCTCGAATGAGGTGTGCAAAAGGTGCTTTGGAAATAAAAGAACACTGCACTTTTGGTTTTACAGTGTGTACATTCATTACAGCTGTAGAGAAATTTTACAGCAGCAGAAATACTTTGCAACCGCAGAAAAATTTCGTAGCAGCAGAAGAATTTTGAAGAAGCATAAAAACTTTGTTTACATCTTTGAATATGCCGAGGAATAAATATGCTTTGTATCCGTAGAAGCAAATTTTCAACACCTTTGTAGACAATACAGTCAGTGGGATGAGAGGGTTAGTGGGGAACAGACGATGAACATTAACAGTTCTGCTGTTATATACAGCCTGTGACGGAGTCATGTTGGTGGTCATGAACTGATGAATATTCGATATTTTGGCACAATAAATAGTAATTATTATGCACAAGAAGCAAAATGGTATTGAAATCTTATGAAGGTCACTGCACGTCTATCTTATATATAAATATTAAACACTGACTTATTTATATGCTTGGGTAAAGACGGTTACAATTGACCGTTAAAACAGGGCGGGCACAAAATGAAGATTAGCATCGTTCTAAAGACTCTACCCAAAAAAAAAAAAGTCTTTCCACGCGGGCCCACATATATATGATAGAGGGCAGGTAAGTGGCAAAGGGGACCACGACCGACTGGCAGAAATAATCGGGCGGTGCCCCCTTCGCCAACGGATTTTCCACATCGCTTAGACGTGCATAGGGATATGCCCACTACATTCAACTTATTCTTTCTGTAGTAAACCAAGTATTTCTTTTTCATTTTTTCAAAAAACAAAATCCTTTATTTATCGTTGCTTTGTTCATTCGTTCATCATCTTCGAACAAGACGAAAAATTGAACATAAATTTGAGTGATTTACGGCTCTTCTTTGTGGAGATACGTGGGAAATTTGGGAGAATTTATTGTGATATTATGCAAAATACAAAGAAGCTGTTTGGCTCATCAGTGTTTCGCACTTGAGGTTTTTCCTTTTTTCATCGTAAAGCATTTATGGTAATCAACATATAAATGCATACAACATGCCTCCGATTAAGACTAATCTTTGAAGGGGAGGAGTATTTACATGATAAAGTTCAATGCTGAATGTTAGTCCTATAGTGCACGCTGAAAGTACAAAAACGGAGTTACATTCTGAAGCTAGAATCATGGTATGGTAGGAACATACTCGCAACAAAAGGGTTGAGTGACCACTTGTGTCGTACTTCGGGTTGGTCTAGAAGAAAGCACGCTCGCTTTCTGTTCACAAGGTCACAGGTTCAACTCCCGATGAGATCCATTGAACGGAGTGTTTCGGATCTTACTTTACTAAACAAACGGTAGCTCCCGTCCTCAGACGCTGAGTAGTTTCGTTAATCACAATTCAATCAATCCAGCCTACGCTGTTAACACCATGCGTTTCTTAAAATTCTACACGGCTTTGTGAGTTGGCAAGAAAAACGTCTTTGACTACAGATTGGTACTGGGAACGAGCTCTACGCCCATCATCCTTACGGAGGTTTTTCTTGAGATTTTTTCTCTCTTCCTTGAACAAACAACTAAAAAGGGCAACAAATTAACTACTGGAACTTAAGATAACACATGTTCAGAGTTATCATGTTAATTGCAAATACGTTGCAACGATGCGTCTGACATAACTTATAAAGCCTTGGTCGCCACATTCCCAAACTTTGGCTCCGAAAAGGTGTTTGCTGAGAGATGTCATCCCTAAGACATGGGACTGGTTGAAGCCATAGCTGCCCGTTATGCGTATTAAAAATAAGTATATAAGTGCTGTTGCCTCTACGAGAGTGGATCAGTAAGTAATGGTTAATTGACAGGATATTTAATAAAAAATAGTCGTAACCTTATGAAACCTTTACAGCTTGCAAAGATATCTATAGGACAGGTTCTCACATCGTACAATATATTGCGATTTCTGGATCATATAAAATATGTACCGCCAGAAAGACATCTAGTATTGACTAAATCTGGAATAACACATAATATCTTGATTTCATACCATTTGAGATTTGCAAGCTTTGATCTCTTTTAGCACGACCTACGTTTAATTACTTTTACTTTTCGTATCTTTTTAGTAAGAAAAAGAAATGCCGCATGGACTCCGCAACAGGAAAACCAAATTACACTCGCAATGTTCAATTAATTTTGGTGTTATGAAAAGAATAGATGATAAAAAGACAATGAAAGTCAGCAACAAAAAGACTGGACAAAAGTGTATGTTTCTTCTACTATCTACTTTGCCCCTTCCACTTTATATATAAGCCTTATATGAGAGAGAGAGAGAAAACAGAGAGAGAGATAACAAATGCCTTGTTTTCTTACGACAGTTAATTAGCAATCAAGAAAGAAAATGGCTACATATCATGCTAGAATTTCTAACATTTCCACGGTAAAACAACACAATTATAGCAAAATTATTGTATATATCAGATGGTATTTCGGAAAAGATAACTCGAAACTGGGAGAGAGAAAAAAAAGTGATCATGCAAAGAAAAATATATTCATGTCTAGAAAACATTTAAACGTTCATTGTACCGAGGAAAAAACAACACTTCTTTCATATTTTAGACATATCTCTTGTATAATTTGTGTTTTCATTTGCGGACCAACCCACTCCCCCCTCACAAAAAAATGATCCTCTTTTAATTTCATGCTGTCCGTCTGTACCGCAGACCACAGGCTAGCGCCTTAATTAAAGGAAGTTGAGAAAAACTTATTTCAGATTTTAGTTCCGAGACTTTTGATGTAGCCTGGAAAGAAGTTAGAAGTTGGTGCGAGCAGAGTTAACCCTGACATTTAAATGCGCATGAAATATTGAAAAATCACTTTTAGAAAACATGACACAACCTCTCCTTCACTTCTTATATACATTACTTACATTTCATGGATGCAAAAAGTCCTATGCCAAATATGGCTAAAGGCCACAGATTCAATTCAATTCAGCACAACTCTGAATAAATATGAACACGAAGTGTAAAATAAACGCTTTATATTTGTAGTTTTGCCACCACCAGAATTTTCTTAGCAACTTTTGAAAAATTCCAATCCTCAGGAAGTCAAAACAGTCTTGCTCTTGTGTAGCTATAACGTTTAATGGAGCATTACCTATTGTGAAAACGTGTTTAAGTTTACAACTTTACTGAGCATAAAAAAAAAAGGTTTTCGGGAGATTGATTCACGAATAAATCTGAAGTAAAATTTCATCTTGATCTGACCCATTAGGTAACCAAAAAGATTTCAGAAGTATGTTCATTGAAAAAAAAATCTTTAGTATGATTAATTTCGAGTATTTCATATAATTTGAGTCTTCCAATGATGATGGGTGAAGGCAGATCCTGAGCCTAAAGTCTGTGGTCAAGGTGAACCGATGGTGATTTGCCAGTCTTCCATAGGATGAAGATAACGACGTAAGAACGGGACCTACAGTTTAACGTGAGCTCCGAACCACTTTTGTCCTTATCCGAAATTCAGTCAGTACCAGGCAACAAACGTACTGAATTGTCCTTTTACTTTCCCTAATTATTTTCCTCTGGTACAACAAGTTTATTGAAATGAAACTCGTGAAAGAGCCATCGCGCTATAGGATGTTTACCGTAGTATTCTGACAGTGTCCTTTTGTAAGTTCACGTTGAAAAAAGATCGATTTAGCCCCCAACAAGCTACACTGGCAACACTTTTGTTTACAGATGTTCAGGGTAGAAGCAGTTTCCAACTCTGCATTCAATTTAGTCCAAAATTATTAACGCCATCGACGTTATTGTTGCTTGGTGTACGTAATTAAGGTTTGGGTAGCGTTTGCTAATACTGTTAGGGAAATGATTATCACGCGCGTCGTCTTTATCCCCCCACCCTGCTTGGTATGCTTGACGGTCATTCATCTCAACAGCTCAGCATGGCAACAAGAAGCAATATAGTCGTAAAAGTGACTTTGCTGAGGGACATTTTACCCCGACGACTGCCATGAAGTCTTTCTGCTCCTTTCGTGGGTAGGTTTTCATTAAATGAATCACGTGTCCAAACAAATACTCCAGGCACAGAGACAGAGAAAAGGAAGATACCAGCAGATGGATGATGAAGTCACAGTGGGAGATTCGTGGAAATGAGTCACAAATGAGAAGCTACTCCAGCCCTTCTCCATCTCACTCACGCTCTCATCATGGGTCTGCTGGCACAATACACTCGAGAGAGACACACACCAGAAAAAAGACTTGCCTTTCTTGTAAAGGTTACCAATGTCGCTGAAGTACAATAAAGAGGTTGCCAGCAAATTTCAGGTTTCACTCTTCACATAAAGATAAAATGCAAGCAGTATGTTTTTAAAACTCACGTTTATGGTCGTTTATGGCCTAAGCCCGTCACAAACCTGAGAGATGATGTTCCTCGGCGACCATTCCCCCAGTCCTCCAGGGTTAAGAAAGGAAAAGGTAGTGGTCGGAAAGGACTGGTACCATCTCGATATTCGTCTGGTAAAACTGAGGGAAGCCCTTGAAACGTGTATGGTGCCCAGTACTGAGCCGAACCGTTACCGATAGACAACAGAAGCTGGGCGAATAGTATGTTTTGTACTAGCATCAAAAGAACTTCTGTTCAAATTTCGACGCTACCTTTCCTGCTTTCATCACGAATTTTATGTTGTGTCTCAACAGTCGAATCGTACTTTTTTAAAAAAAAGAAATCAAGCTATCAAATTATCGTAATTATTGGTGCCCTATTGGTAGTTGCAGGTCCCTTAGAGCAGGTTTAACTTTTGCCATTTATAAAAAAAAAATCTGTTATACATCTGTTTTCTTTCTTTTTTCTTTTTTTTTTCGTATATTAACATTTCTCGTGGTTGAAGTGCCTTAAGGCTACAGACAAGCATCGTCTTAAGCTTTCCTATCGGAGAAGAAATTAGGTAGATGTTTTGTTTTCTTTTATTTCACACTGTACATCCCATTTCCAGGACGATCATCTCCATCTCATTGAAGACAATGGCAAACACTATCAGTTCACCTTGAACAGGAACACTAGGGAATTGTATACCTGCCTCCGGACATAACACCATCAATACGAGTTCCATTCGCTTTCTTCCTCTCTCATTTCCTTCCAACCACACCTTCAGTTGCGTCTTTGTCGTAGATCAGTCACGCAGTCAGGGAAGCTCCTCTCCATAAAATTGTCTTGGTCCCTCTCAAAAACTTACACTCTTATATGTAAATAGGAGAGAAAATAATATATCGTGACTCAAAACTTTCCCTTTTCCCCTACAGTTTGTAGCTGGTGGTGTGCTTGGCGTAGATTATTCGTTCAACTAGTTCCGACTCCTTTATTTTTATCATGTAGTGTTGGTCTTCTCTAACTTATTCTTCAGCTGACTCTACGGCTGAACAACATAACGTTTATTCCTGATTTTCAAATCAGGGAGTAAATATTGAGATGCCTCCTCGCGTCCGCGCCCTCAGTGTGATATTTTTCAAAATATTTCAAAATCTAAAACCATTATCAATAATTTGAGAACATAGTGCACTAGTATTTACAAATTATTATGAAATCCAATGGGTAGCGATCTCGAGATCTTCTCCATAGATGAGTATTGATACTTCGGTTAAATAATAACGTCATAATCTTTGAATATGTATCACTCATCTATGAATCAGATCGCTGCCCATTTCAGTTCATTTTTGATAGTGCTCCTAGATTTTTAAACGTTTTGAAAAATTACATAAAAAATGTAGGGTTGGGAGCGAGATGTAAACCTAGATTCATTGAAAATTGTTTTACACATTTTATCATCGAACTGTCCATTGAATTCTTACTGGAATTCTCATTGCTCTCAAATTCTGTACGTATATTTGAATGGCTTTATGGGATATTACCTACCAAACCACCTCTGACCCCGAGCAAACGGGTAGGTATCAGTTAATTATAGATACCCGTTACAACCAAACTTTTGTACCATGCTGTACCAAATTCTTCCTTTCATGGGTGTAGTTATTATAAGTTGTATTACGGAGAAGCCCATAAGTCAATTTCCACAAGACGATCTTATGAACAAAAGCCGGAAAATGTTTGTAATTGCCCTTCTGGTATCCAATTTTTAAAAAATATTTACAAACAATTTTTAAGGTGAATTTTCTCACAAGAGAACATTTGAGAAACAATTCTTCAACGTATTAATATATTAAGTTAAGTCCTTACTTCCTGTGCAATGCACATAACTTTCATCAATAAACAAACGGACAAAATTCGCGTCCGCTTTCCCTGTTTTGTACAAGCATCATTCTATCATCCTATCCTGCTGCCGGTTTAATTATACGACCTTCGCTCTCATGACAAACATCCTTCCCCGTCCTTTTTTCGCTCACATTGTGGAACATGTTCCAGCTAAAATATATAACAGTTCCTTGTAACATAGACTCCCCTTGGTCTCTCATGTGACTGCGAAAAAAAAACATACATGGTCCAACTTCGTTTCTGGTTTTATTGTCTACTGACCAGTCCTTGTCATCCATTTTTTTTTTCAAGCAGGATTAATAAATATCTCAAACAGAATAGGTCTATATCAACAAGAAATGAACCACATTTCAAACTGTTCTTCGAGTTCCCGTCTATTCTATTACATTATATTATTGCAGCAGTTTTTTTGTTTTTTTAGATACATTTGTGCAATGTGCATTGTAGTCAGATTAATTTTTACTCATATTTTCTTTATTGCCAATAACAGTTCTTTTGATATAATTCCAACTGTCTATGTTCAGTGATGGTTTCATTGTCTGGAAGAAAAAGGACGACAAAACATCATTGTTGCTACTTAAGTTGAAGATATTTTATAGTTTGTAGTTTATTTTATTGAGTGATCGGTGTCTGCAAGGTGTTTTGTTAGTCCTGACATAGGTTTCTTGTCCACAAATTTGACATTCCTTATGTGCTTATTTAACCCTATGACGATATCTCTCTTAATAGTATTGCTTACCTAATTCTTATTATATTGACGGTTAGTTCTGTACGCACTTGGTGAATAAATCGGTTCATGTGCTAATCATATCACAGAAAGTTGTACTTCTTGAATATTTTATATTGTTTTTCGTTTATCCTACCTTCTCGCGCTATCCATAGACAGAAAAAGTTATTGGACACAAACTGTTTCGACTTTCGAGTCCAATCATCTCGACTATAATCTGCCATTCGCGTGGTCTCTATTCCTCTTCTTTTGGATTTTAGTATAATCCACCGTTTCTCTTGTGGAAGGTAGAAGTTTTGCAACAAGATTTGTATCAGACTATAAAATTCTATTTTCAAATCAGCTACGCTAGAAGTCCTGGATAATGGTTATTAAACCAAGATAACAAAGTTAGTTAGCCAGTTTGCTCCGCTTAGAATCTTCAGCTTGTGGGCGTCCAAGTCAGAGTTACTATGTGGGCGACAGTAGTTCAGAAAATAATGAAATACAAGACTCATTACATTACGCAATCAATAATTTAATATTAACCTTCAGGTGTCAAACTTCTTTTCCTGACTTCAGCTCCCTCCCTGATCTCCACATGTATAGAGAGTGACAGACATACAGACAGACGAAAAGACAGAGAAAAAGAAAAATACAACGAAGCCACGGTTATGAAGGAACACTTATTTAAACCGTGTTTAAAATTACAAACCAGACATGTCCCAAAACTGTAACCGTACCCCTAAGTTTCCCTCAAATTCAAATTCAAATTCAAATTGTTTTATTGCCGGAACATGAATATAGTTATATACAATGCATGGCATCGCCATTTTAGAGTATACGCGACGATTCAGATTTTGGAGCTATTTTCAAGAAAGTCGTCTACACTTTAAATTTCGTAGTTTCTAGGTCTTTGATTTTCTTAAGAAGATTATTATATAGTTTTTTACTCAACTCAACAAAACTATTTGTAGTTGTACTTAAATTACATTGACCAATTCTTGCATCTGTTCTGTGCCTTGTTAAGTGGCTGTGAACAGATTCATTACTTTCTAATTTACTAAGGTTATTCTTCACGTACATTAAACATTCTAATACATATAGAGATG
>JAGDQP010052857.1:0-13689 GCA_022664845.1 Lepisma saccharinum | reverse complement strand
AGCTTGTTAATTAAGTGCTGTTCTTCTGCATCGTTACTATCCTGCTGTAAGGATTGTGTCATTATTTTTATTTTTTCCTTTTAACCTACAATACGGACTGTTCCGGAAATGCCCTTTGTAATGACAAGCATGGTATTCTTGATTAAAAGCCTTACATTTGCCTAATTGGTGCCTGAACAAACATCTAGCACAGTTAATAACTTTACTTTGGCTAGGTTCATTTTCTTTAGTCGTGCCTTGCGTTAACTTATATATTACTTCACGTGATGTGTTGGATGATTTCATTGATACAATATCAGCATTTACCTGCTCAACTATACGTGCTAATTCGACGGCTTTTTCAAAGCTTAACTTAACTTCCGATAAGAGACGTTTTCGTATACAGTCATCATATATACCAAGGAAAAATTGATCTCTTAACATGGTATCGGTATATTCACCGTAGTCGCTCTTTACCACTTGTTGCTTTAACTGAGCTACATAAGATTGAATACTCTGATGTTCTAATTGCTTCAGTAGATGAAAGCGATATCGTTCCATAATCTCGGAATGCTTTCGTTCGAAAATATCGAATAACTTCTCCTTTAGTTGATTAAAGCTAAACTTCTGTAAAGACTCAGGCAGGCACGCGTTTTTAAGCCTCTCATAAGCTTTTGAACCTACTACTGAATACAAAAGACTCAGCTGTTGATCCTCTATTACTTTGTGAGCTTTACAGAAATGCTCAAAACGCTCTATATAGCTGTGAATATTAGGTTCGTTCACGTCAAGTGATTCAAAAAACATAGAATTACCTAACATCCTGAGATTCCTGGGCTGCGCCAATGTAACTGAACTAAAGTTCTCCCAAAGATTATTCAATAGAAATGGAGCTAGGTACGATAAATAGGTTAGGTAATATCAATTCTTTATTTATTAACAACTATGATCCAAGATTGGTGTTCGTTCACAGAATACCTAATAAACCTAAACGCATAACATATATCGAACCAAATGCAATTCAATAGCAGCCACATAAATAATACGAATCAATCCTTCACAACAGCTACCCTTTTTACCATTTAGTAACAATATCTGATTCTTAATATCCTCCATAAAACTTCACATAATGAATGTTCGGATCAAGTGAAAACCATTCTCGTTGCTATATTACATAACACAGAATCCATGTCTTTTCATCGTTTGTTATTTTAGTCAAGACATACTGTTAAGGCCGATTTAGACGATAAAATTTCTCGTACGATAAATCTTAGCGAAAGCAGTTTGCCAGGGTAAAAAGAAAAAAAAGTTATGGATTTATACCATAGCATCTTGCCCTATTGTAGCATTCTTTCTTTCACACTCTGGCACTACTGCTAATCGTAAGATTCATCGTAGCATAAATGCTGTCGTGTAAAGCGGTCTTTAGGTTTTCTCTGTTTAGTTCCATAAAATACTCTCTTAAAATCTGCGCGGATAACTTCAGACTGGAATTATACCTTAGCAACAAGAAAATCAGCCCTAAGTTTAACATCCTAGTTTCACTTTTTATCCAGTGATTAAGCTTCTTTATTATCTTCAACATTTCTCAACTAACATTAATGAGAGACTACTAGCTGCGGCCCGAGAACATACATTAATGAGCTGATCACTCACTCGCAGTTGGCAGACCTCCGTTGCAGAGTTGGTTGAACGTTCCCAGGCATAATCTAATTTTAAAAATTCAGAATAGCTGGTTGGTTTTAGCATTGTTGGAACTGGCTGGAGTTCCTTATTTTAATTACCAAACGATCTAAGTATCTCACACAGACACTTTAAGTTTTTTGTGTGGATTTCATGTGATTTATGGTTGCATTACAAAATGAGTCTCATAATCTTTTCAAGTGACTGCGTGTATCCATGAGATGGTTATGTGTCAAACATTATGTTTTATAGAACTTATCGTTATTGGGCAAATTTTTCTTTCATTTACTTCAGAAGTCCAAGTTAAGTTTGACAAACACATCAATTTTGTAAAATATAATTTTGACATTAAGAAATTGTGTAAATAGCCAGAAGCATCCTTCCCTACATTAAAAAAATAAATATGAAATTGTCCCATAAACTTCTACTACATTAATCCATTGGATCTAATTATATAGTGATGTACACTAAATGATCTTTGAATTAGGAATAGATACGTAATAACGATTTGGTCTAATGTATGGGCGAAATAGCTTCCAGATGTTGAGAAACAGTTTTTATCAGGTCTCACATCCTAGATGCTCATCTTGATGTCAGTTGGCGCACATTTTGATGGAAGGGCGGAGGATAGCGGACCTCACAACCCGTTACAGTATATCTGAAGCATGCTCAATGGAGTTACAGCCCAGTGAGTTTGAGAGCCAAGGCAGTTGAGCCATGGCAATTATCTGTAATACTATTCTAACCACTTCATATTATCTGAGATCGACGAGACAGTGTGTTATCCTGTTGAAACACGGTAGATACCTAGCAGGATGTGTAAATTTATTTTTCTCTGAAAATTCTTTGATTTTTGTCTATTTCTTTGTCATTTTGATTTTGAAATGATAATATATCCTTTATTTCATCAGTTAAACAGTTACTTGATCATCAAGGATGTGTTTTGTGTTTAATTATCTATTTGAACTTGATTTTTGGACAATGTTATATTTTAAGAAAAATTAAGTTTACCTTTTTTTCGATTTGCATTTGGGAATCGCTATAAAGCTCTTAAAAATTAGATGTCCTGATAGGAATATCATCTCCTGGAGTTGCTGGGAACATACGATATTCAACGTATTGTTGCGGTTTACACATATTCCTACTACAACCACAAAGCAAGGACATTGTGCTACAACTTCATCGTCAACAAAACCAATGCTCCAGAATTTGATATTTCGATATGTTATATGTCTCAACAAGTATCATACGATCTGTTCACATACGTCAGTTTGGAAGCAAACGTTGGAAACTGGAACTGGAATTCCTATAGAACTTACTGGCCATCTTTGCTGTGAACACTGTTTTAAAATAACTTTTGTTTTCATCCTTGTTTTAGCAGTGTTTGCGCCAAATCATTAGCTTGTAACCCTTCTATACCTTAGTCTGTTTGTTTCGTATGCTTCCTTTTTAAGATTTTATAGTTTCCTGCTCAAACTCAAATAGCAATAATCGTTAGGAACGTCAGTACAATATTTCATTATCAGCCTTTTAAAAATACATTTTTTTAAAGTATTACCACAAATAAACTTGCAAGTGAGTTTACCGTCCATTTCTACGTTTATGAAACAAAGGAAGAACTGACGGGTGAGCAATAATAATAATAATAACAAAAGTAATGTAAGGTGTAGTAAATCTTAGCTCATCTTTAAGCACATTAACAAATGCTACATATATCACGTGCAGATTTCTGTTGGAGAAAAAAAAATAACAAACCATTTCGCCAACCATGACCCTGCCTGCTCCTAATTCCCTCTCTTCAACATTCCAGAAGAAGGGGAAAAAAATATTTCCCAACTTTTAAGTAACGCCATTTCATACAAACAAACTTCCTTCGTGTTTTTTTTTTTCTTTCATTTTGACTGTTTTCAGAGTTGCCAAACTACTAGTCCTAAATGATCGTTATGAAGTACATATGAATGAGAACAGAATAGCTCGTTATAAACTATTTATTTATAGAATTCCTCAGAATTCTATCCTGTATGCTTTCATAAAGAGAGTGATTAATTCCTGAGTCTTTATTCCCTATTTTGGGAAAATTGTCATACAATCTGCATACTGTCAGAGTCGGAGTTAATTTAGCTATCCTAATTTTCAGTGGCAAAGTTCGTATTTCCTCCTTCGTCGTTTTCTATCGTGTCTCTTGTGGTCACTAAGGATATCATTGTCCCCTCCTTTATTTTCCACTTTATTTCCTCTTCCATGATTTGTGGGTTCCAAGTTATCATTTTAAGACTACCAAGTAACATGCTAAGCCCTACGTCTGCTCTATGTTTCAAGGTTCTAGGTCTATTGGAAAGTACCCTGTAGGTTTCATAATTGGTGAGTTAGTCAGCCAATTTATTGTTGTCGTTCTGGCAGGAAGATCCTCCCAGAAGATGGCAATATCACTTACTTGGTTCTACCTGCCCATAAAGCATCTTTTCTTCAACAATTAACATCAACAAAGCGAAATTTGGAGTTAATTACTTTTGCAAGAACCACGACTATATCTTACCTGAATTCTGAACTGTGAAAAGCTGGTTAATGTATCAAGCTATTGATTTTGAAGTTTTAGCTAACTTATAGAAACAAGCTTACTCTTTCCAATGAAACTCTGTTCACTGCTTCATAATTTTCACCAAAAAAAAAGATGATAAATATTTGTACGGACAAACGATTCATATAATTTGTGCAAAAAGATGCTAAAAATTTTCAGTGACAGACGTTACAGCTGTTTTCTGACAAACTTATTTTTGCTCGTTAATCACTTTAGCGTAGTTCAGTTCAATTATATATTCATAATGGAACATTTCGAAGCCGAACATCCTCACGAACAGGTAACAAAGTGGATGTTGAAAGGGTTCATTAAGCTAGGGAACGCCTTAGCTTGTCCAAAACGTTCAGGGGCAGGGTCCGTTTCCAGTATCCCTGATTTTTTACCTTCAATTGGAAAGAAATGATTTTAAGATCTTTGTCGTTCCTGTTATAGTAATCCTACCTGTGAACCATATTTCAAGTATCTAGGACTAGTGGACGTCCTATATGAGGTTGTGATGATCAATGAGCGAGTCACTAACGCAAAATTTGGAAGATTGGAGCCTTGGAACCTCTATATGTTCTAACTTTAAACTTTCCGGAGTTATTTGGTATGAGATTATAGGGAAAAGTTGAATAAGTTGTACTGTATCAGTACTGCTGAAGAACTTGAAGCTTGATGCTGAAGTACTATCGTACACCTAAGTCAATAGACGATTTTTTTACTAAAAGTATTTTGATAAAAATGTCTGGTAAAAGAATAAAAATAAGTAGCCTATGGTATCTATGGCCCAAACTTATGACAAGTCCGAGGAGTGATGTCACCTGGCAAGCACTCGTCCAGGGGTAAGCGGGATGCGGGCGAGCAACCAGTAAAGTTCTATCAATACCTTGTGAATTTCTTGTAGGAAGTAAATTTAGTTGGCAAGTCTGTTTCGTTTATGAGGCATTGAAGTGAGTAACTTTTGAACAAGACAGAACAAATAAAAACGAAACCCCAAAAAGAAATATGTCTACCTCTTTTTCTCGCAATATGAAAGTTCGTTTTTAATGTAGGACATTCAGACAGGAAAGACACGAGAAAGAAAAAAAATGGAATGTTTGTGGGCGAGACTGCTTGGTATGCATTGGAAATGTCTATTATGCATGGGTCGTTAAAATCATTTACCGTGCACCACATATTGGCAACCCCCTTCTTTTTCTTTACCCCTTTTAGTTTTGGTCAGTAATTTACTTCCAATGTTGTGGTGTGTGAGCGTACGTTGTTTCTTGTGAAACGAAAAAAAAAAAAACTGTTTCATTCAACTGGTATGGAGACGTTAATTGCTAACTCGTTAATCTAATCGGTAATGGTCTTTGTACAGAGAAACATTCTGGCGTCGACCGTGAAAAATTTTCACTTCTCTCCACATATTAACTCTTATTCCATTCTACTCTTATCTTTAAAAGAAGAAATTAAGACCAAAAAAATGCTCATGTTTCTAGCCTTCAAGCATAAAAGAAAAGAAAAAAGATCGAACGCTTTAACTTGAAATAGAGGCTTGCCCATATACTTTTTTTTTCACTAAAGTTTCTGCATTCTTTCTTTTCTCTTGATGAAGTTCCTCTTTTCTTTTTTTTAATGATCGTTGGTCTTTGTTTTTAGTAAAGGATAAAATCCAATTTCTAAGCACATCTGGGGTTAGTACGACAAAAAAATTGGGAACATAATTTTGTGTGGTTCCTGTATTCAAACGCCTTACTACTTCTGGTGATCCATTCTTTCGCCAAGGCTTGTCCGTTCTGAAAATAGATACTGGTCCGTAAACATTATTCGTTGCTTGATAAATTTACATGATCTCAGTAGAAACAATCACTCTGTCTTTGCAAAAGCAAACTGCATATTCGTACAATGGATATTTTTATGACCAAGTTGCCGCATGTAAGTCGAAGATCACCAAATACAATGTCACAAAATAGGTCACTGGATACTATTGTAGATAACTGGTAATGCCTTTATCGAGAGATCAAATATAGTTTTCTATCTGGCAGTGAGAGAGAAGAATATGGAATAATGAGTACCATGAAAACCTGGCTAAATATGTGATGTTAATAGTCAAGATTGGTCTTGGAATGGTTGTCTGTGGTATGGCTCACGCCTACCATATCCTGTCTCATGTCCGTAGTCTGAGAATGGTCCTTCTTTGTTTCAGAATGACAATAAATGCTGTTTTACACGAAGCAAATTGTGTTCAGCGATGGTTTTATGCAAAGAAAGCAGAACAAAGATCGACTTGCTCAGAGTCGACTTCGTAAACCAATAAAACACTTTTAGGAAGAACTGAAAAGACGATTGGATGTCAGATTATGCAGTCAGAACATCAGTGGCTACATTTTCTGAACCTCATGTGGAAGAATTGGGTCACGTTTCTGAATTTAGTGGCGATATTGCCCAGAAGAATTCACGGAATGGTTGAAGGAGACCAAGGAAGATAACCCGATGTGGAGGAATTGGGTCACGTTTCTGAATTTAGTGGCGATATTGTCCAGAAGAATTCACGGAATGGTTGAAGGAGACCAAATAAGATAAACTCCTATCAAAAATTGATTTATTCTCTATCAGAAAGACAACAATTACTAAGACTGAGTAGTTTTATAGAGTTCAAAATCTATTTAGATGATAGCTATGACTCGTAGATACTTCCTGGATAAGGCCTTCCATCATATGGAGGTATCTATTGATTTAAATTGGATTCCGAAGAGAATGTGTCGCCATAGATATTCGATCCCTTGATTAAAAGACGACGGGCGAAACCGCTGATCCATCCGCTCAAACAGAAAAGAAATGCGAGGAATAGCGAAGGTTAAATATCCGTTGAAGCACGAGTCGCTACTGACAGAACAAAATGTGGTTATGAAACTGAACATGATGGACAGTACTCGTTCATGAAAGAAAGACAGAGATCTTCAGCCGTAGCTAACTGTTTCTTTTAAAAAACTAACGGGAGAAAAAGAAACTAAGCGAAAAGACAAAAGACAAATGAAAAGCGTCGTGTCGCAACATTCTAATTTTCTCTAATGACTATAATTCACCATTGTGGTTGGCAGAGAAATAACCGACGAACACGGAGGCTATCATTCCTTCTCTTCCCTTATTTTCTTCCATTCCAGTCTTCTCTGTCTATGTGTACTGAATCGCCAAGTTCTTTTGTCAAGGACAACAAAAATTATTTCAACTTTGTCTTTAATACCTTTTAATAATGACAATTTCTTTGTCTTCTATGGTTCGCTCCCTCCTCCATGTTTTTTTTTTTAATTCTGTGAATGCTATTTTTATATTTACATTGTATTTATTCCAGGGATTTCGACAGAACTTCAAAACTGAGTGAGTGTAAAAGATGTGATCACACCTCAAATGAGTCAAGTTTTCTTTTGTTATTATCACTTAGATCTACCAACCGAGTGTCTGTATGAAAAACAAAAAAAATAATGTCTCTAAATCACACCCGTTACAGGAGGTTCAAACATGGTCCTTTGCGAAAAATGCCGGATTTCGGACTTAAATATTTCAGATGGGTCCTCATAAAAAAAAAATCGTGTGAAGGAAGCTTTTATTGTCCTCAGTGTTTTGGTCAGTGCAAGTGGATTATGCGTATTTATATCTTCATGTTACTACACAACTTGAAAGGCGTAATTTTTTACTCTTATAAATTACATTTTCTTGACAAAAACCATTCGAACAATAAATGCAATTTTTACTGTCATTTGAGCACATACAAGGCTTTCTCGAGACCAAATTTCAGTTTTTTTTATATTATTATTATTATGAGGACCCATTTGAGATATTTAAGCCCGAAGTTTTTCGACAAAGGGCCATGTATTGAACTACCATCGAAAAAGGCGGTGTGATTCAACGTCACGGTTTCTTGTATACATCCATCCTGTTGATAGTTCTAAATATCACAAAACAAATTGCAACCTTATATTCTACACCTTCACAAAAATATGACGTCCTTTGTGAAGGTACAGTGTTCGCATGGCATAATTAAGATAATCCGCTTGCACTGACCATACGATTTTCAAATAAAAGTTCCAATTTCTGTTGTAAGTTGAGCACATACAAGGCTTCCTTGACACTAAATTTAAGATTCTTTTATGAGGACCTATCTGAGATATTTAACCCCGAAATTCGGCATTTTTGCAAAGTGCCAGGTTTGAATCCCCGTAGAAATAAAGAGGTTGTGATTTAGGACCATATTTTTTTTGCATGCAGACACTCGGTTGGTAATTGAATTGAATTGAATTTATTTTAAGGCCTTTAGGCAACTATGGCTCAGGTCGTATGGATGGTGATGGGATGAATTGGTGGAATGAAGAAAGTGGGACGAAACGAGAGAACCCCGAGAAAACCCACGCACACGGTGTTTGTCCACCAGAGACCGACACGACGACCCCTAGCACCAGAGGTGAGCGCTTCACCAACTGAGTCACCGTGGCCCCCACACTCGGTTGATAAGTCTAAATATTAGAAAAATTGAAGTCTTATATCCAACTCGTTGACCCCAAAAAGTTGGTTGAAAAATCCATTTGTATTCGTTACTCATTTTCCATCCTAATTTTTGGAATAAAGGAATTAGTTTTGAGAAAGGTGACTCTAGATATTGAAAGTACATTTTAGAAGGTACACAACGATTTTTTGTTTCAGATCTCTAGCTCATCTGGTTTTCGAAATTATGAGGTTTCCTTACTGGAGTAAAAAACGCCATCCGCCATGTTGTAAACATGGTCGCCCCACGAGAAATAAGGGCATAACATCTTCTTTTTCAAAAGTGATTCGTTCTGATAGCTTTAGATATGTATGAACCCACTGTAGTATGTGCCATTGCGCATTACTTCATATCGTATTTCTATTTTTTCTTTTCTTTTATGCTCTTACTTTCCATGTCTATCATATTTTACTATCTATATGTCTTTACCTGCGGCTAGCAAAGTATTACTCCGCGGTTTTTCTAGTGATGCTTTTGATGATTCGATCATCTCAACTTTTCTGTTGGATCTCTTAAATTCTCCATTTTCTATTTTAATCGGTTTATCTCGTCGTTTGTAGCTCGTCACTCTAACCACTTGGCTACGAAGGATGTTAACAGTGACTAATTATTTTACTATTCCTTTTATGTAACGAAGACTTTATCTGAAGTAAAGGCATGTGTACAGACTTGAATTCGGCACTGGGATTGCTGATTGTATCTTGTGTTACAGTTGTGGAAGCTGCTTCGTTGATTTTTCTCTCTCATCCCGGTCCGACAGATTATTGACAACGTTGATAAAAGATGGCATTCAGTGTTAGGGTATGCGTTGGTAAATGAACAGGACAAACAGTCGGGCCACAAGCTGCAACGTCGCCATGATTCCACCCAGGTGGACATCCGCCTCTGAGCCAACGATGACCTAACTGCAATAATTCCTCCACCTCGGCTGCTTCCTTGAATCCATCCATTTGAGTTGACCTTCAAACCACTTCTTTGACAACAGCCGCTGCAAATTCAGACGTCGAATCACCACCATATGGCGGCATTTTGCTCATGGGTAAGAATAAGCCTTGTCTTCATCGTCAAAATGTGGAAGATGAAAACAATATTTTTGACGCATAGTTGTATACGCCCACCTGTTCAACGATTTATCCGGCATTTAATAATAGTTGAAAAGACAGGATAAAACTATTATATCCCGTCACCGAGAAAAAGACGTTCTTTTTGATTGAAAATAAATGAGCTAATTCATAGTAGTCTGAAACTATGTGATGAAAGTTAAGGACTCCAGCTTTAGTGGTTTGGAAAATTGGTTTCTGGGCGACCATTTTGAATTAAAAATGGCGACTTTTTAAACATTTTATTATATTGTCGTGATCTATTCGTGATGGTGCACCTTCATACCAAATTTCATTTCCCTAGCTTGAACGATGTGGAAAATTGCTTTTTGGCAACCATTTTGAATTCAAGATGGCGACTTTTTCAAAATATTGTAATATTTTCCTAAACTACTCTTCGTAACACACCTTTATGCCAAATTTATTATCTCTAGCTCAAACGGTGTGGCAAATATTTTTTCTGGTCCACCATTTTGGATCCAAGATGGCGTCTTTGGAGACATTTTGTAATATTTTCGTGACCTGTTAGTGATGATGTACCGTTATACCAAATTTAATGTTTTTAGCTCCAACAGTTTACGTTGTTTGTTCTATACAACGATGGGTTTTGCGGTCATTTTGGATCCAAGATGGCGACTTTTTCAAAATGTTCTACATTTTGCTTAATCTGTTAGTAATGAACCTTCATACCAAATTTCATTTTTCTATGCTGTATATCGTTTATGCTGTATATCGGCTATTCAAACCTTCCCGTTTCAGGTGGGACATAATTATTATTTTTTTAATCTCAAGAACGAGAAGGCAGGTTGACATGGGAGGGAAAATCAACGAAAAAGCTTCCACACCTGTAACACAATATACAATCAGCATTCCCAAGCCTATACACGTGTCTTTACTTCAGATAGCGCCTTCGTAACATAAAAGTAGTACTAAAATATTAGTCACTATGATGTTTCTTGGTAGCCGAGTGGTTAGAGTGAGGAGCTGCAAAGGACAAGTAGGGAAAATTTCAGCTTCGAACCCCACTGCAGGCAGTTGGAGAATTTACAAACAAAATTAAAATATCAACGTGAAAGAAATGGACGCAGAAGACAGCAACTATGGTCAGTATGCTTTGTCAAGAAGTTCAACGCTCTCAACAGAACCGTTCAACAGGTGGACAAGTGAAACGTTAAAAAGAAAACTTTCCAAAATACGTTTGTTCATCGTCTACTTCTTGACGATGAAGGAAGACTACGTTGATTCTAAACGTCGAATAAACCGTTGAATAGCCGGACATTTAGGTACATATACAATGTTAAAATTACGTTGCGGGACTAACGTTGTACCATTTTTCAACGTTTGTGTGCTACTGGGTCGTAAGGAAAATTCGCAGCCTTAGGAGAAATCAAGGTATCTGAACTCTGAAGACGAATCTGAAGTCAGTTTCTGTCTGCTTTGGTTTCTCGCAGTTTCTGTCTGCACCAACTTGCGTTCCACACGGACGTGCAAACAGAAAGACGGAAAAGTAAAATTAAGAGAGGGCCACACTTTTTGACGGGGGGTAATATTATTATTTTTAATAACCCAACATCATTTATTTTTAATGTATCGTTCGTTTTTTATGGGGAGGAGGGGCGGGAATTAACGATACCAAAACTGATTTTAAAATTAAAATCTTGTTTTACGCAATTGGTTTCCAGTTTTAGGGAGGTTCGTTCGATCTAGGGTGTTGCATTCAAGTCCAATCTCGCCCGGCCCGATTTTATATTCGTACCCTACCTACCTCGATCCGGACCGAACAGAAAATTCGCCCTTTACCGGCTTGATCAGACCATAAAAGTGGGCTCCGGAACCAATCACCCACTTTTCCAAATAGCCTGGTCTGATTTTTGGTCGAACTCGGATCTAGCCAGATAATGTAGACATAAAATTGAATTGGGTCAGGCTGAGATCAGGCCAGAATTCAGGGCTCTATTTTGATCAACCCGCTATTATGTTGTGTGATCATATCCTTAATGAAATAGATAAAAATAATGTGAGAACTGAGCACGGTAGCTGAATACTTAATTAATCCTTTTATACAGTCTTTCTTCTCCCGATTTATTCATCAAATAAAAACAAAAAAAGAAATAGAAACCAGACAATTTATAAAAGGAACCTCTACTTCCTTTTCTTCAAGTCCACCCCACCCCTTCAGCCCTGAAGGGAAAGAGAATAGCTACCGCCTCCCAAAGAGGTGTGCATGGCTGTGATTCTTTTTACCATACCATACCATAGAGACACACTGAACTATCCATGCCATCTGTTGGTCTTGATGGGAATGACCGATGGCCTTGAAGCCTTTACCCGAATGTACCCTGGTTTCCAATCACTCACTTCCCCTCCCCCCTCCCTCTCATTGACGTAGCCAATAGGCAGAAAGGCGCCTCCAAATCTTTTGTGAATTGTGAACAAGGCAAAAAGGATTTTTCTCAAAACCGTGAGAAGCAAATCAATTTGGGAAGAACAAAAAACAATAAAGTCTATCAATGTTCGAAAAAAAATATTATAATTAGGCAATTCTTGATTATCCCCGATAATTCTGAAACCACTTGCGAACAGGTGAGAATATAATCTGTAAGAGCTTTCCATAATCTGATATAATGTTACTGGAACATCTTTTCTTGCTTAGAAAGCTAAGAAAGCTGTAATTGATATAGTCCAGCATGGCGTTATTTGTAGGGGGAAAATTCCCTAGAATCTCATGTGTTTTTCCTGTTACCTCACTTACCCATTTCCTTATAGGAAGGGAAAACCAGTATAACTATGGGTATGCTTTGGCATTAATTCACCCACCTCCTTCGGTGATAAATAACTCCCTACAGCTCAGAAATCTTCGTTAGTTGAGAAAAAATAAACAACAGTATTAATTGCTTGTTCTTGTTAATCAATGAATGAGCATCCGATTTATTTTTGTTCTGTCGTAGCACCCGTAAATGGTAATTGTTCTGCACGAAGGCAGGTCCTGACCAGGGCCCTGGGCAAGGTGAACCGATAGTGGTTTTCCATTGCCTTCCATCAGATGAAGATGACGTCCTAAGGACGCGATCTACAGTTTAACATGGACTCCGAACTACTTGAGTCATCACTGTGTATCGAACCCTGAACACCATTGTTTACAAAGCACCGAGCTTTACCACCCACCCACAGGACACGTCACCTGTTAACTCATCAAATCCTGTTATCCAATATTATTCCTTTAACGCCTTTCTCCCAAACAGCTCTTAAATTTCCACTACACAAGAACATTTATTTGATATCGAAAGCAACATTGTATCCAGTCTCTTTAAGTGGCTGCGTGGTAATGTTTGCTGCTTTGCAATCAAGGTGTTGCGGGTTCGATATTCGGCAGAGTCACAAGTGGTTTAGGGCGGCGGGAAGGTCTTGTCACCTTACTTCTGTTTAACATGTTTTGGCTTCTTTCGTTGCGGGCCAAGGTTGAGATAAATAATGAAGTTGTTAGCCCATTCGGTCAAATCGTGAGAATTCGAGATAAAACAATAGACCTCATAATAGACCTCTATTATGAGGTCTATGATAAAACTAACGTGTATTAAAGAGTAATCATCTTAAAATCATGTTTCTCACTCTTTCCGTCGTCCAATTGAATTTATTTATGGCCATTAGACACCTGTGACTTAGGCCGACACCTTCCTTGTTGGTAATAATGAGAACATATTTTCCATTTTGACAATCGTCTCTGTTTTACTCCTTGGTATCACATAGTAAAGAATGAATCATTAGATCGTTGCCATATCTATCTAGACCTTTTTACTTGACTTGAAAACTCTCGAAAATATAACCAATTTAGGATCTTTTGTATC
>JAGDQP010052856.1:0-13689 GCA_022664845.1 Lepisma saccharinum | reverse complement strand
TTAATAATGCAAAGGCGGGATTTTCTGTAACTTGCCTCACAAACCATTCACAAAAGTTTAGTCTCGGAAGATAATCAGTTCTCTCGAGAGCATGAACACGTTGTAAATGCCAAGGATATAGCAATTGTTGGTGAAACAGACGCCAAATGACTTTTGGTGCAACACCTTCTCTGGTAGCAACTCTTCGTATACTGATTTCCGGATGTTCTTCTACTAAATTAAGTACTTGTTCCTCTTGTTCAGGTTGAAGTTCAGTTCTTGGTCTTCCACGGTCACACATTGCACTAAAACTACCAGTTTCCCTAAAATGCCTGTCAATGGCAATACTCGTAAATGTCCCTACATTTGGAAAATATTCGTGATACATACGTTGCGCAGCCAAGGCGTTACCATCGGCACGACCATACATTAAATGCATATCGGCCATTTCACTAAATGAATAAACCATTTTAAATTGACTAAAACTACCAATTTGCCGCACAAAGTCTTCTCGCTCTAAACTACAACAGAGGCACAGGAAACGTAAGTACTTTCGAACCCACGTTCGAGACGGAAGTGGTGCTGGAATATGTGTATTCTAGTGTTGTTCCTCCAGTGGATTCAGTAAAGAACAGCAACAGTTAAACGTCGTATGCTTCCTGTGACTAGTGAGGCCTTCATTCTTTGCCAACAGCACATTACAAGCGTAGTGATCCACAAACAAAACTCTCTGCTTTCCTTATTTGTAGCTCAAGAATAGCATTTCAACTGTTTCTGTCTGGTGTTTGTTTCACGTTAATGTCTATGCTTTTGTATTTCAAAGTTTAGAGGAGACAAACGAATAAGCTCAGAAGAATGTGAATATTAATAATATTATTATTATTTTATTCACTATAGCAGTAATAGTATCATAACAAATGTAGTGACTCTTTTCAACTAGTTTCTAGTGTTACCTGCACCTGAAGGTTCCATATCGTTACATATGTACGATGATATCCCTCGGGGAGCTTTCTCCAGTAGAATGGAATGGGACAGGTAGAGGTCAGTGCCTCTGTTCAATGTATTGCCCCAGTGTTTGCATTATGGACCAGGGAATACATGAATATTCTGCAAACCTTATGTTCGTCCTGAGCGGGACACAAGCACGAACGGTCTCCCCTGTGCTTATTTCATGTTTGCGATCGTAGCTACTAATCTTCACCAAGCAGTTATGCTATTGTGTTTTTCTTTCTGTTAGGAAGGAACAGCCAACTGCATTTGTAATCTTGCTGTTGGATCTGCATAGCAATTCAGTCTTTCTCGATTTCGATTTTAACAGTTTCAGGAATCACATTAAACCTTACAAGTTCAGAACTAATCACATGATGATATCCTTTCAGGATGTTATGTACGCTCTATCAACTAGATTTGAACTACACATGAACGTTCCTTGCCCTTTCCAATTTCACGACATTTGGGTATACATTACGTTTTGTACTTTTAGTCCTCAATTTTTTAATTCTAGTGCTATTAGTCAATAATGATACGTGCACCTTTCGGTTCAAAGCTGTACAGTTCTCAGTGCTGACAACTTTCCACGGCATAGCCGGGATTCTTCATCCAAGCATCGTGCCCTGCGCACTGTAAACCCCACCAACGGGGTCACCTTTAACCTTACGCTGCATTTGATATTTACATAATCACCGCCATTCCACTGACAAATGACACACTGTTTCTTCTGGGACACATAATTTAACTGTTCATTGAATTATTGTTACTCATACTCCTGACAGTTATGTAATCCCGTACGGTTCTTCAAATCGCTCCGCATTCGGAATCTACTTGACATATGGACCTGCAGTAAACGAATTATTGTTACCGGTCTCATTTATGCCGTTTTTGACCCTACTTTACTTGGAATAATTTTTGGGAATCCCCTGTTTCCTTTGGGGAATCCTATGCGCCCTGCTTGTAGGAGTTTCAAACATGCATTTTTGGATAGCCCGTGTGTGACTTCCTTTAATTTACTCTCACCCACCCGCCTACTCTCCGCCTTTTCGTATTCGAAATAATCAGCTCTGAAGTTCATTTTCCCACGGTTTCGGCAGCCTATAGCTCCGAAAGTACTTAATATTCGACACCCGTTTTTATCACGTTTTTCTTAGTTCGATCTCAGGTACTCACCCTGAAATTTTTTGCACACATTAAGGGAACACCCTGTATATATATATTTATATATTAACACGCTAGCGGCCATAATTTTGAAGATATTTAAACCAAATTTTTATATGTTGTTTCTAGGCTTAATAGCTCGGTTAAGTTCGTTAATGAGCAAAAGTCGCCATCTTGGATCCAAAATGGCCGCCGAACCCATTGTTGTATAGAATAGACAGCCTAAACGGTTGCAGCAAGAAATATCAAATTTGGTGACACGGAACATTATCACTTGTATGTTACTAAAATATTACATGATGTGTCTAAAGACGCCATCTTGGATCCAAAATGGCGGACCTAAAATTCATTTTCCACACTGTTTAAGCTAGAGCTATGAAATTTTGCATAAAGGTGCATTATGGCGAGTAGTTTAGGGAAATACTACAACATTTGGAAAAAGTGGCCATCTTGGATCCCAAATGGCCGCCCAAAATCCCATTTTGCACATCGTTTGAGCTGGATAAATGCAATTTTACTTGAATATGTACCATCACAAGTAGGTCACGACAATATAAGAAAACTTTCAAAAAGTCGTCAACTTGGATCGAAAATGGCCGCCCCAAAAACCCAATTTCCAAATCATTGAAGGTAGAGAAACGAAATTTTCTTTGAATGTGTATGACCAAAAGTAGGTTACAATAAATGGGGCAAACCTTCCCTTTGGCTGCGCTACCCCCGTGGGAGGGTGCAGATGGACACCATGGTGGTGTAATACTGCAGGGAGATTTTGGTTAAGATAAAGGAGGTGCATCCTCTCAAAAACAAAACTGCCTTAGGGAGTTTACTTTAACTTAATATAACATTTAGGGACTTCATCATCTTATCAAAGAATTTAATATATTTTTAAGAAGCATTGTAAACTAAGGTATTGAACTACTGTATTTTATTTTAATAAACATAAATGTAAATTCTAATGTAGACAGAGAAATACTTTGTATGTTCTCAAAATAATAGAAAAACTTTTATTCATCTTGTATTTCCAAAGAAAGTTCGAAATTGCTTTAACTCATAATTAAAGACCTGAATTGCCAAACATCCCAAGTCCACCGGAGTATTTTTTTTTTTCATGAGAAACAAAAAAAGGTTTTTGAGTTGGGATTAGGATGTAATATTTATGCAAGTGGATAGCCCTTGAAACATAGATACATACCAACGAACATAAAAACTGAAAATACGGGGGGGGGGGGGGAATGGACTTCTGATGTTTTGCAATTCAGATCTTCAATTATAATTCTGGAATCTGTGGGACCCTAGCGAATTTTATTTTTTATTGTAACGGTCTCATTTATTATCAAATGAAATTTCCTTTCTAGTAAATGTGGTTGACAATGTTGTTCCTCACTGAACGTCTGGGTATGTTCCAGTTGGCACCAGAGAACTTGCAGTAAAATGGCACGGTATATATTTTTATTTTTTCCTAAACACAATTGAGCAATTTTCAAAAAGTAACGACATTAATACATTTGTAGAAAACGTGTTAAACAATATCTTTACAATTTATCATTAAAGGTTAATATTAACACAATTAAGAATACTTGGGTAAAAACTTTATTTTATATGAACCAGTCTAGTAACTTTTTGACTTTGGCTCGTCACGATTCGACCATTTACACCCAGTTTAAATCCACAAACATCCATGCTCCTTCCGGGATTCGAAGCCTGGACCTTCGAGTCATTGGCCTAACGCCTCAGACCGCACGGCTATCCGGTCGGCAAGAATAATTGGGATTTCACCGACCCCAGGGTTATATTTATTTAAAAAGTTTTTAAAGTGTTATAATTGAAGGTTTTAACGAAGTTGCAATGATGCCTTCAAAATAATTCTGAATTATATCTTATCTTCTGTAGGTTTTGGGCTACGTAGCCTATAAACTAGGTTGAACTATACACCTACGCACCCACTTGAGTTTGAACTTTATTGTTTGGTGACTGCAAACATTAGGTCACTTGCTGAAGTTCGAGATTCAATCATCTTTGATATTCCAGTAATTTTTCTGTATCGTCAATAAAATTCAAATTTCTTAGAACAACAGATGTCTAAAAATGAACTTTGAAGGTAACACTAATACTAAATTTTCTATCAGGGTTATTGGTGTAGTTGCTGTCTTTAAACTGGAAACGAGGAGATATTAGAAGCAACTAAAATAAAGCTTATATATTGCAGTACAGACAAGCTATGTATTTTTGCTTTCCTGAAAATTTCCCTAGTTGGTCATGACTATTTTGTTGAATGAAACGTTTTAATTAAAATATTAAATAGGTAAACGATAAACAATCTTATGTGAGGCTTTAGGCTTTTTACCCTGTCAATGGACTTACAACATTTGAAACAGAATTTTCTGTTTGGCAATAAAAGCACCGAAACCACAGGCATTTAAAACGTTGCAAATACACAATTTTAGACGACAAGGTTTACAGAATAGAATTCTATATAATAAAAGTTCCAAACATTACCAACTTTAAGTAACATTTATAGGTTTTTATGTTGTTTGTTACACCAAATACGGTACCATTAGCGTCACGTCACTTTCATCATCATAAGCATTGATTTGTTTCCAGACAATTTTAAAGCTTCATGATGACCGAAAGCAAATTAAAGTCCGGATCACCTTTGAAATTATTCATTCAAAAATTGTAACAGTAAAAGTAAACATTATAACCTTCATATATCTCTTTATATGGATTATTATTTCAAGTATTGAGGAAAACAATTAATAAACGGGGGCTCAATGCACTTTAAATTCATAACTTTTAAGTTATTAACTTCAGCCGCCATACTGACATTTGATGTGGAAAACAACTTATAAGAGTTATTTAAAGTTACAACGAAGTTATAAGAAATTCTGAAGTTTTTACGCGCAAGGTACAAACGTTCGTAATACCAACTGTGATGCTTTCAGCCTTGATTTAAAGAATACATTTGTTTTTTATCATTTTCATCCTATGTATATTATCTTTAAAATACAACACATACTGTATAGCTTATTTAACGTCCTTTGCTTCTCTATTGGACGTTATCGTATCTATATAACACGTCTACGGATTATATTTGTCGAATTTAGATTAAAATGAATACAAGCGCAAAGGAAATAATTGTAATGTTATGAATATTCTCTCTCATGCCAGAGAGTTAACACAATTCCACATTTTCCACTGACTCACAATATTACACAATTTCAAAATATTTTTTACATAACTGGACACAGATAATAAATCGTACAAACATTGAACAAAGTTTGAGAATGGTAACAATTGAAAGTTTCGTTCATCCTCTGAAGTTAAAAGAATCCAATTTTATAGCAGATTGGCTACATTTACTACGATTGTGTCTGATGAAATTGAAAATTTTATGTCTGATCAAATTCGAAAAGATAATTTATAAGAATTATTGCTTAAAATAAGTCAAAACTATGATATAATTTCTACTAAATATATGTTTAAAGTACGTTCAAATATAAAAACGTTCTAACCGAGGGCCTCTTGTGATACTTTCAAGTTCTCTTAACCACAGAAGACGGCAGCTAAGGCCAGAACGGTAAGGAAAATCCAGGTCTTCATGTTGAAAGTTTCTGAAAGAGAAAAAGTCAGTGTTAAAATGATTTAATACAAATAAGTTTTTGTTACAAGTTATAACCATAAACAGGAAGTTTCTTTTAATAGAAAATGAAACAAGATTATATAAATCTATGAACATTCAATCAATTGAATTGAACTGAATTTTCTTTATAGCCTTTAGACATCTAAGTGTTAGGCTGGGATAGAGGAAGGAAAAGAATGCGGGGTGCCAGTTCCTAAGTTAAAGGTACCATCCCGGCATTTGCCTGGTGTGACTGAGAAAAAACTCCTGGAGAAACCTCAGTCAGGATGGTCAGCCGCTGGGATTACATTCAATCAAGTAACACGACTTCATTACATACTTTAGACTTTCGAATAGTTTCAGTTTCCATCGATAAATTCTCTACTTTTCCTTTGTGAATCATCTTTCTGGTTTACAATTATTTTCATTAACTGAAAAAGTAAAAGTAGAATTTATATTTAAAGCGTAGAGTAACTGTACCCGTAGTCACCATCTTAAGAAAAACATTCGTCTTTTGTTGATGTGCGAATTTCGTAATTTTATTTCTATCTTCCTGATAGGTAGTACATAAAAAAAAATAATTGAAAATAATAAGCCAGTTTGGAGTAAAAATATTTTTTGAACACCTAGAATTGCACTGGTAGTCGCCACTCAAACTAAACTGGATCTTCATTATATATATTAATATTTCCTTTAATACTTTTATTGCAATTAGGAATAAATTTCGGAAATAAATACTTTTGGCATGTTAAACATCACAATTTGATAAAAGAATGAACCGTACTTTGAGTATTTACATAACAAAATCAAATAACATTACATTTTCTTTACTAATTTATAGGTGCAATTTCCGGTTTGCTAAAGAAAAGCTTCCATGATGTCTAAGGTCATCATCACTGCTACTAGATCTCTCTCTCTCTCTCTCTCTCTCTCTCACTCACTCATAAACACACACACACACAACGGCAGATCCAGAAAGCGAAGGCACCCATTAAGGGATTAGTTTTTAAAGCATTATTTCAATAATTTGTCACAAAAGCTACGATTTTAGGTGTTCATAAAGTCCTACAGGAAACTAAAACTCTATAATTGAAAACTATTAAGTTTATTAACAAACAATTGTTGTGTACTTAGAGCAATGTTCAAAGTTTTATTTCTGTTTGTTGAAGTTTATTGCCGAACCTACAGTTGTGCACCATTCACATCCAAACAGTGTTGCAGTCTTTTGAGGAAATCTTGAATTGCGTACTGACGGTGCTCCTCTGGGATATTCAGATTGAATTGTTATTAAAATTCGAAACGAACTGGTAAGGTACTAACGACGGGAAGTACAGTTTAACGTGGCCTCAGAACCACTTGTATCCCCCACCGGAAATTGAACCAGGGATCCGTTGATGACAAGGCAGCGAGCATTACCACTCACCCACCAGGGACACTTGGGTATTCAGAATAACATCACTTATTTAGTCCTTCAGATCGGGTATTTACATGTCCCCACAAGTAGTAGTCGCAAGGTGTAAGTCTGTCGATATTTCAGGCCAAGGTGTGGTTCCTCTTCGACCAATCCATCTCTGTTGAAATTTTTCGTTAAGACCTTGGCCTGCAAGTTCACCAGACTTACACCTTATGATTATTGGCTGTTGGGACATGTAAAGACCGAAGAGTGTTCACAGAAACCAGCTAATCTGGACAACCTGAAGGTCAAAATAAGTAATGTGTTTCTGAATATCCCAGAGGAACACCGTCAGCAAGCAATTCTCGGTTTCCCAAAAATACTACGATAGTATTTGTACGTATTTGGTGCTCAACTGAAGGTTTGGCGATGAACTTCAACAAGCAGAAATAAGAGTTTGTACATTGCTCTAAGTACACACAAAATTTTGTGTTAACAAACTTAATAGTTTTGAAGTTATAGAGTTTTAGTTTCCTGAAGGACTTTATGGACATTGCATTATAAGATTTCTATATTACATTCTAGTAGTAGGCCTAAGTTTGAACACAAAATGTTTAGCTTACTTTAAAATAAAGTTGTTTTCATAACATATAGTTTAGTAATAAACTACAGTATGTAAATTACTATATGCCTTCAGCTTAACAGAATTTTTGTTTAACCGAATCACCCTTGGTCTCACCAAATTCGGTTAAACAGAAAGCCACTTTCTGATTTGTCCTCTCTGAAAACTTAGTATAAAATGGAAAAAGGTGGGAGAATCTTAGAGCATACTAATTGGTTCATTACGGATAGGATAATAAAACAGAAGAAGACAAAAATAAACCGATATCTGCATTTTCTGCTGCACTCAAATTTGAAGATATTTAACATATTGGAAAAAACTAGGAGAAAATTTGACGGCGTCAGAAAAGGACCTTTGTTACGAGCTGTTTAAGTCGTTTCTCGAGTTTTAGTTCACCCTACTATGCTTTAGAATCAAGTTGCCATTTCTAATATTTAAAATGACATGACTCAGAGCAACTGACCTACAGAAGTACATTGTAAAGATAGAAAGAGGAAAATTGTTCACCGAATCATTCCTTTCCATCTTGCTCCATAGAAACTAAAAAAAAAAAAACTGTATAGGCTATTCTAGTAATTTTTGACTGGTCCGTCACGATTATAGTGTGAAGGTTGGTAGTTAAAATCCACAAATACCCATGCCTATGGCCGGATTCGAACCCTCGATCTTCGAGTCGTTGGCCTAACGCCTCGGACCAAAAGGATACCAGGTCCGCCCATTTTTATCCATGTTGACTATCTCAGGTTGTTGGATACGCACAGTGGTTCTAATGAAAACTTAACTAAGGAGAGATCTTAAATTTTTAGTTTCAAGGTTTTACAATATATAAATAGTAAAGCATTTTTTGCTTCAACCACTGACATTCTACGACCATTGCTTAGTTAATCTTCTTTACGTCGCTGAATGAACGATCTGTGGAAAACGTATGGCTCATCAGGAATTACTCAGTCATTGTTAAAAGGGATAAGTACCATTTAAAATACATAGCACATAACACCCTTCTGGGCCGCGGTGGGTCAATTGGTAGAACGCTCACTTCTTGTGCTAGGGGTCGTAGGATCGATCCCTGCTTATGCCATATGGATTTTGTGATGGATAAACACCGTGTGCTTGGGTTTTCTCTGGGTTCTCCCGTTTCCTCCCCCTTTCTCCATTCCACCAGTTCATCATATCATCATCCATCCTGCCTGAGCCGAAGTTGCCTTAAAACTAAATTCAATTTAATTAATCCTCTTTTAACAATGAACGATTCAATTGGTTAAGAAGTGTCTGACTTAGGATTACGTATTGTTATTTGAGAAAGAAAATAGCCTAAAGTCTATGCTGGAACCCTTTTGCAAAAAAACATGTAATCAATGCATGAGTTTCCCAGAAACCTTCCACCCATGGGTTTAATTTTCATTGGGCTTCGATAAATCTGTCAATGAATCAACATGACACAGACGTGACAACTATTCACAGTTTTCCAATAACAGCCAGCGATCCGACCAAAATAACGGTCGATGCTTTGGTTTGCCAAACTAGAATTCGATTCTCTGTACCCGCTAAAATATTAAGATGCATGAAGTGTGTATTCTCTTAATTTGACCAAAATGGACAAAGCACATTCTTCTCCTGTGGTCTTTAAGTGTTAACAACCGAAGGAACAAAAATAAGCACAATAACATATCAGATTCCGCACTGCAGAGGAGCTCGAAACCCGATGTCCATAATTGTAATGAAGGATTTTTCCAGTGAGGATGAAAATTCGAAGGCTTTGTTTGTATTTACTACATAAACACAATTTTCCACAAATACTGTCTTACACCAACCGAATTGCATAATTTGAAATACCGATGCACTTACATGTTCACAAAGAAATAATTCTACTATCGGGAACGTAGATGAAGACTGGTGGACATCACTCGTGCGTACAACTTGCTTCAATCTAAGAAGATATAATCTTAGACTTTCAATCACTGTTGTTCGTGTACGTAATACATCGTTATTACAGAAAAAATGTAACGTAACTACAGAATCAATTCACTACTATTGAAATTGCAAGTTAGTTTCAAGAAGAAGAAACATATCTACACATGCAAAAGTAAGATAATGTTACTAATTTACTAATCCTCATTTTTTAAAATTTGTAGAAAAAGGATATTGCATTGAAATTGAGAAAAGTTAGTACCAGTTGCCTTTATAAACTAGCCTTAAGTAGAAACTTAGTTGAATGTCGTTATTATGTTAACAATAAGAGGCAGCTAATGATAAGTACAACCAAACCTACGTTACCTTTATCCTCTGAAGTTGTGTATGTTGTCCGAGAACCCCAACAGCTAAGTTGAATATACTAGCACCTCCGCATTTATATTGTGGTTTTGGTACTGAAATGAACCAATCAGATTAGCGGCGTCTGTATCCCTCAATGTTTCATTAACCAATCAGTAAACTTCATGCAATTTATCGTGTGATATGACAAGGCACATCCGTTTCAGTGTTTCCAGAACATTCTAGAACATTCTTTAACGGAAATGCGTCAATTAATGCATTATTTCACTAAAAGTATCTTGTTCATTGTGGTGACAGTTCCAGTATGATCGATTGTCTTTGGGTTGTAGAAGGTATTGTAATACAAAACACTTTTACTGGAATTTCTTTTGTTAACGTTCTCGGAATGGTACATGACTAATGTCTTTTGTTTTATATGCAGGGGTATCAACAACCATAGGTCACGTACGCAAGAGTGACGTCGCAATAAATATTAGAAACACGACAAATAGTATTTAGGCATGAGTTATATACGTTTATTTGTGGCGGTTCTTGGAAATGCAAGGCAAGACAATGTATCGTGTGTCATAGTCAGAGGTTTTTATTTTCTTCTCAGTAATAGTATTTTTCAAGTTCAATATTATTCACCAATTTTCGTTTTCGGATCCACCCCTTTGTAACCCACCTCACATCGGACGAATTCTTTAAGTGTTAACAGAACTTTAGACTATTAGTACCACATTCGATGCATTTTATGCCTTAACTTAATATTTTGCACTCTACTTTCTTCCTGAAATGTTATGAAATATCTCACCAGATATTTTAGTTGAATAAAAATAAAGTTCTAGCTATACATTGATTCTCTTACAAGGAAATGAGCACATTTCTGGTATACAAACCTTGATTTTTTAAATAATAATAATAATACATTTTGTAATTGCCTTATTTACTGAGTAGATTTCAACTACCCAATAAATTCTGAAAAATTCTGAAAAAAGTATTGATTTTATAAAGTTTTCAACAAAACGCGAACGACGACTGAAATTTGATCATAATTGTCGACTGCTGTTAATGGCATTTCATGTTTCATGGTTGTTTAGCCATTGTGAGTTTTCATGCCATACTGTTCTCCAACAGTGTTTCTTCCATTACATTTTGTACTGGGGAGGGGATCGAACGTAAAGTCAGGGGCATGTTAATGAGAATAAGGTATAAAATGATAAAATTAGGTAGAAAAAGAGGTGATATACATATCATCACAATCGTAATAAGCGATTTTCTGTTCATTGTCAGCTGTCCACAGACCTCAGTCAGCTGTTGTGCTCATTTATATAGTTCCTTGATTTTGTCTATTCATCTTGCGTTTTGTCGACCAAAACTCGTTTATTTTCTCTTGGAATCCAAGTAAAAAAATGTCGTCCATCTTCCATTTTTTGAATTTGAATTTATTTATAACCTTTAGACGTCTACGACTTAGAACAGGATAGGGCAGGAAAATAATGTGGGACGAGGAACTAAGTTGAAAGTATCATTCCAGCATTTGTTTACTGTGACTTGACAAAAGCATGGACAAATCTCAGTCATGATGGTCGGCTGCTAATATCGAACCTTCCGAATACGAAGTCAACTGAGCTACGGTCGGTTGGTCTTCTATCTGTCCTTCTAGGCAAATGGCCGATCTGTCTAGCCGGACGGGTAGCCGTGTGGTCTACGGAGGTAGATCAACCACTCGAAGGCCTAGGGTTCGAGTCACGGCAGAGGTAATGGTTGTGGATTTTAATGGCTAAGGGGGCGAATAAAAATAAGGTTTACCAAAGTTTTTACCGATCTATCTCCACTTCATTTCCTTTGCAGTATGATTACAACTTCTACACAGTAAAAAATTTCGCCTTAAATTTACTGACCGATTACCGTCAACTCTCGCTGCCAACCAATTATCCTAAAATGAACGGGTCACCGTCTTTTTTTTTCACAAAAAACGGCTGACAGTATATTTAGTAGCAAAATAATATTGCTCGTATTTATAACTCCTTCTCCTAGCTTTTGGTGGTCTCTATTTGGTATATTAAATTACTAATTTTATTAAATTTCCTAATGCGTATATACATAAAAAAAAGAAAAAAAAGAGAGTAAAAGTAACCACGCCAGGTTTCGATCCGGAGACCTGCGGATCAGCTTCCCGATGCATTAGAAACTGAACTAAGCTGGGAGTTGCCGAAGATGCGTTTGTCTGTGATATATTTCACGCTATGCGCCTGCGCGAGAGTGTACCGGTAGTCTTTCGACGTTTTTTTTTTTTTTTTTTTTTTTTTTTTTTTTTTTTTTTTTTTTTTTACATAGCCAACTATTTTTTTTTTATTTTTTTACCGCACAACGTTCACAAATTAACATGTTGCTTTCCCATATATTACGTTTCTTAATTTTGAATTCCAGATATCTACAACACAAACAGTATTAGTATATCACACTCGGAAAACACACACAACTCAACCAAATCGACGCGCCATCAATACACGCAATTGTGATTTTTTCTCCAATGCGCACGTCCGACACAAGTAGCCTGATAGGAAAATGGTCTCCTACCATTATTCTAGAAATACGGTAAACCGTCTAATTTTCATGGTAGGAGACACTTATTTTCACGGTTATTGGTTACAGTGTACTTTTGGGCAGCATTATCCAATATTCACGATCAAAGATGATGCTAGATGATCTTGCATTCAATTGTTGCTCCAACAGAGGAGTGTTACATATCGTTTGAAAGCTTGTTCCAGTCCTTGTAAAACAAACATTATTTGAGCTTTGTAGACCAATTGGAGGCAACGATATAGGAAATTGAAGATATCTTACCGAATCAAAAATGACGATTTTTTTAACTAAGGGGTACAAATTGGTATGGTGACTTACTTTCTTGAGTAGTAGCAAAATTTGTGAAAATCGGAGATGGTCGCCTATGATGATTTAAAGTTGAATTACCCAAATATCCTCTCCTATCTTTTTATGCGCTCATTGAACGTCTTTAAATAGTCTATTTGAATTCCAAAAAACTATATAACAAGGTATTTATTGTCTTAATTTACCGTGAAAGTGATTTTCCAGAAACTTCGTATTAGTTCTTTTCCCAGCGTAATTGCCAATATGCATATTTTATTGATTTATTATTATTATTATTTTGTTTACATTAAAGTTCTTCCCTTAGAAATAATCTCTCCGAAAGTGATACTGTCTTCATTGAAGTTATTCAGAGAACTAATATTTTGGTGTCTGGCCCTGCGCTGTAAGAGGTCGTGTGTGTAGATCGTTTTAACTCTCTTTGCGTGATTAGAGTGGGCCTTCTAAATATATTCAGAAACAGAATTGGACATTTCGCTATTACGATCCCAGGACAGTTAAGGTATAACCATTGCTTTTGCTTGCGTAGCAAGCAATCACAGGCGGTTACAAATACTTTTAGGGAGGTCATAATAAATATTACTCGAAACAAAATTCAATTCAAGCTCCCGAGAACGGTTCCAGGGCTTTAGGGAGGTTGAACAAATAGGATGTTATTTATTTATTTGGTACCTATTACAGGATATTAGTCCCTATTACAATAGGCTTACACAAGTTGCATTACATGACATACGATACTACAGCATAGATAATATTTAAAATACAAAGCAAAAAAAAAAAAAA
>JAGDQP010052854.1:0-13690 GCA_022664845.1 Lepisma saccharinum | reverse complement strand
TTTCATCTTGTCCTCCCTCCTTTTCTAAATATCTTGAAATATCCTTCATTCTCTAATAACCAGCTTAAAAAGTTCCGAATTTGGACTCCTGTGATCCAAATTCTTAATTTTAATAAAATGTTCGTTACCGAAATATCAAGCAAGTTCGAGCCCATTCTCCATTTTCATTAAATTTTATTACTTGATAGGAAGATACAATAAAAAATATAAAATTTTGTTTAATTTTCCCTTTAAAAACTGAAATTTGAAAGAAAGAAATTCTTCTGTTCGTCAGTTATTTTATATTGGGTTATAAATGAAAGGCAGTTCGCCATTGGAAGAAAAAAAAAGCTGTTGTCCTCCATTTTTTGATTTACTGCCCTCCACTAATAATAAAAAAATGATTTGGCAATCCTGATAGAAACGTAATTGAAAATTACTGCACCCGAATACGATAGGAGAAAGGATGCGGGAAGAATTCGGCCAGAGTCTAATTTGACGGTACCATCCTGGCATTTGTCTCTTGTGACTAAGTGTGGGAAGGTACCAACCTCGAACAAACCTCAGCCAGAATGGTCGGCCTCTGTTATCGAACCCAGAATCTACTCAATGTAGAGCCAACGCTTTTCTTACCTACTAGCTACGACTGTTCGGTACTATTTTAAATGTAGGTGTATAATTTAATCAGAACTACGACTTCAGCACTCAACTATTGATAATCTTGGAGCTGTTTTGTGACCGCCAGATTTCTGATGCCAGATTCAAATGAGGATAATTTCTATTGTAGATCTGATTCTACAGTAGACAGTCTATTGTTGGCATAAGAAACACTTTGGTCGTTTATGGTCTGAGGAAAAATAATTGAATGCCGTTTTCAAAAATGTTGTATGTGGCAACCAGGGATGTAATAGAAGGTATACGCTGGTTCGAGGTCGTCATTTTTTGGGGGGCATTACAGTATACCCACCTAAAATTGATTAAATACGCCGGTTTATAGTATAGTAAGCGAAAGGTGTCGTTACAACAAGCAAAGCGTATACCCACCTAAAATTTTAGCATTACACCCCTGGTACCACTTGAAGATACACTAAAAATAGATCGTTGTCGTGACTGGGGAGTCGAACCTGTACTCTCAGGGTGTTGGTGTAGTACTCTACCAATGTTTGTCCTGATTGTGGTAGCTTAGGGGTAGAGAACTGGGCCAGCAACCATGAAATTCGGGGTTCGATATCCGGTTTCGATAGCGACTAATTTCAAGAGTATTTACAACAGAAATAGATTCCATTTAATCAACTACAAATGTGTTCATGGAATTAAACTTAGGATATTTCCTAGGACAACGTAGGCTACTAAAGTACGTAGAGCAAAAAGAGCATGAATTAATGGAGAAAGCTAACCAAATACAAAGGACCTGCCAGCTTTAGAGTCAGCAGATTGTAAACTCCCGGAGAAATCGAGATTGCTGAAACTAAAATCTGAAATCAGTTTCTTCGTTAGGTTATGGCGCTATTATGACTCCTATGTATTAACCTTATCAACTTGAAGTCAATGTTTCCTTCGAATATATGCTACTGCAGCTCGCCTTCTGTACCTGTGGTTCCGGATTCAAGTAAGATAGGAGGTCCAGTGACCCGCTGACCTGGCTGGCCTGATCTCAACATGGTGACCCGACGACCCAATGGCCTCGTCCGAAACTAGACCCAAATGAGTCAATTGATCCGTTCTTGAACCGAATAACTCGAGACCCGGTCTTAATTAAGTCAAATTACTAGAATAACTGGGACTGCTACTCGACCCGATAATCGAATCTTGACTTACCTGTGACCCAATCTTGACCCGTGGCCTAGTCTTATTCTTGTGATTTGAATCAAACGTTATTGTAATTTGTGAGATTGCTTGAAGCACCCCCCAGTCCCGGTCACCCCTGAAAGAAACACTATTGAAACGAAACAGTGTATAATAAGCAAAGAAATCGCTGCTTCGCCCTTCAGGGCACCGGATCGAAATCGGGTCACCAGGTCCGACCGAGTCTCAGGCATAAGCGGATTTAGGAGAGAGACCCTGGATGGGCAATTACTTTAAGGGTGAAAACTATTCCGGGGTCCTCATAGTCATTCTGAAATGACTGAGGGGCAATATCCCCCCATAAATCCGCCCATGGTCTCAGGCATAGACCCGATGACTGCTCCAAAACTTGACCTGAATGACTCGATGTCCCTGTTCGGCTCTGGTCCACTGAATAGAGTCTTTCGAATCCACCTAATCAAAAACTGACGATCTAATCCTTAGAAGCTCACAATCTCCTTAAGAACATTAATATAATCAGGATGGCCAGATTGATCAGTCTTCGAAATTGATCTAAGTAAACAGAGGCCAGATACACAAGGTCCTGCTTCAATCATGTTGAATATATAAATAAATAAATACATGTAACAAACCCTGAACAAAGTTACCTAAGATCCATAAATGAAATTCAAATTTGAAAATCCATCCTATCAAATTTAACACTGTTAATTTTACAGAGTACAATAAAAATATAAAAATGTACTGCTGTACTATTTTTATTCGACAATTTGGCCTAAGTAACTAAGAGTATGAAATAATAAGACACCGTATGAAATAACGATTTCGTCTACTTGACGGTCACACTATTGCCCGGCATTCATTTGAGTGTGGAGTGCACTGCGCATGCGTGTGTTTCTATATGTTGTAAAACTACAATTCATATGAAATGAATTTGAAAATCTTTCTGAGAACAACGATATTATGACCTCTTTACAGTTAGACCTGTACTTCCGGAAAATACCGATAATCATTATCTCCATACGAATGGACGGAGAAAAGGGTACGAGGAAGTAGCAGTAACAGTAATTTAGAACAACTAGTTGGAAGCGCTTTTGAGGTGTTAAAGAGTTTAAAGGTTGTTTAAAGCAGATTTTGGAGTTAGTTTCAAGAGAAGAAAAAAATCCTCCGGATGCTAAAATACGTAAATGAGAATACTCACTAGTTAGTGGAAGTTGCAGAGAGGGAGAAATGCGTGTTGAAAAGGCGGAAAGGGAACTAAGCGGAAATTACTAGAAAAGAAAATCGCTTTAAACACACAAACTTGCAAATACGTATATAGAGACGTGAAGAGAGGGTTGTAGGGTAGTAGTAATGATAATTGTGAAAATTAGTCTCCCCATCTGTGTCGTCGTTGAGAGGTTTAATGACGACTGTAAAAGTGAACCTAGAGTTTCTAGATAACGGAGAATGGCCGTTCAGTCTTTCGTTTTCCTCAACGAGGCATTTTGCTAAAGTACTATAGTTTATGCTCGTGTTGAGAGGCGAAAGTATAAGGGGGAAGAGGAGGTGTATAAAAGATAGTTTACAGAGATGTCACTTCGTTAATAATAAACACGTATATGTCAACTGAAATGGGTTTCTGTATCAGAGCCAACCATCTTCGCTTTAACCGAAGAACTAAAGTTACTTCATCACTGTATCTGGAATACCACTTTTCAGTGCAAGAAGGCGTTTCTGTTTCGTACGTCGAAGCAGCAAGCAATGGTATTCATTACAATAACATTATGCGAACGTTTCTTTATTTTTACATTTGAGCTTATGAAGATTTCTTTCATGATCTGGAGCAGTTACATCGACTATATAAATACAGGGTCAGTGAGAAACTAATCGATTTGTTCATTAGATATTGAAGCCATAAAGATAAATGAAAACCAGAGGAAAATAAGATTGCTTGTAATACACGGACTATCATATTCAATTAATTGATTTTTTTTAATTTAAGGCCTTTAGGCATCTAAGCCTCAGGCCGGGATAGGGAAGAGGAAAGGATGCGGGAAGGTGTAGGCCACGGCCTATGTGGAAGGTACCATACAGTTGGCTTTGCGTTCAGATGGTCGTGACTTCTTGTTCAGCAACCGTACATCCTACTCAGGTTCCCCGTTTTACCCTCGGTTGCACATCCCTTTCTTTGTTGTTGTTATTAATATCCTATGGAAAATGATCTCGGAAGTGTATTACGATTAAACTAATATTTATGTCCTTTTAGGCATCTACGAATCAGGCCGGGATATGGGAATGAGAAAGGATGCTCTAAGTTGAAGGACCCATCCTGGCATTTGACTGGCGTGACTAAGGAAAACATTAGAAATTTGAAAACACCTCAATAAGATGGTCGCACTGAATTCTGGATCTCATGTTAACACTCCACTACGGTCGCTTGGTATCTGTAGAAAGAGTTGGCTAAATAAACAAAATAATAAAGGAATTAAAAAAGGATTTTAAAAAAACATGCTTTTTAAGCAAAGAAGAATGGACTAAATAGTAAAAAATAATAAATTTATGAATCGGAAAATAAAAGTAATGAGATATATGAAAGTAACAATAGAATGTTGTATTGTCACCCAACTTACATCGCTGTGCAAAATTTCATCATTGTATGACGTCAAGAAATGAGTTAAATTAACATTGCAAGATTTGTACCAGAGATGAAACATGATTACAGATTAAGTTAATAAAAAGCGTGTAATAAGAGTCTGGTTTCAAAGTCTATTCAAGACGAGTGACTGTTATATGGCTTATCCGCTGGACATCGCTATGCTGGATGAAAACGAAACATTGGATTCATTCCTTACCTTGATATGCATAGAACTTGTATACCAAACAAGGATAAGTATATAGCCGAAATTCTGCATAACGAATCTTGATATCAATGTAAACAAGGTTGTATAACGAAAATGTTTAGCAGTCCCGCTGGGTTTTCTCTGCTTTCAGGACTGCTCGTTTGAAAATGTAGGAACTAGAATTTGAATACCAGGTAGAGCAAATTAGAGGTTATGGTGTAATTTTCCCGCCCTCTCGACTTTGTATGTCGGTGAACAGCGTGTTAATTGCTTGTGTGTGTGTGTGTGCAGAGTTAACGCCCGGTTCTCAAATGTTCCTTTCGCCAAACAGGACCTGACCGTACAATTTTAAGAGTTCATTGTACTCGAAACGCCGTCGGTATACGAATGACAACGTATTTTACACAACTAGGTGAAAAAGTGAAGTATAGGTAAAGCGTATTTGACGTAGGAGTCAATGTTATGACGTATCTGTACCAGCGTTTTATTCCTTCCCAATGCTAGTGCGCATGCCTACACGATGTTGAGGCACATTCTTTAGAAATTATGAGTATACACACTCAATTCGGAAAAGCGGAATTCCTCTCGAATTCAGCAGAATATTTCATCTTACGAGATAGGAAAGAGATACGACTCTTTTTTGAGCGGATTTTCATAGGAGAAAAGATGAAACATTTCCACTCGAAGAAAGGATAAGTATAGTTTTTTCCTATGGAAATGTGATTTTTTACGTTAACTTCCTTCTAAAACGACGCAACACAATGTTGAAAGTGTAAACAGAAATCAAAAGGAAACTTTTATTCATAACCAGTAAGAAAGAAAAAATAATGTTCCTGACCTCGGAGAGATTTAAATCTGCTATCTTCCGACTAGCGATCCAACTCCTTATCCCCCACTAACCGAGCCGAAATCCTTCGAAAGGGTTTGTTTAATTTCGTCAGGTACTTGAATACAACATTCGAAGATGTCTTCTATATCTCTTCCTTCTGACCTCTTCTGGTATGTTTTTTTTACTAATGAAAGTTATCAGGTCTTCTGTTATCAGTTTTAATTAAATGCGATTAACTTCTAAGTATAGGGCTTCTTCGTCTTTCGATAGCCTTCGCGGTAACAAATGGCGAAAAACGAACGTGACCAGTGCCCATGATGCATTGTGAACCACTCTAAAAGATGAGAAAGCATTGTTTCAAGTTTGAAGAATCCATAAAACATCCAAATCCCATTTCTTTTTTTAAAAAAATGACATTTTCTATGCGAAATCAGGGCGTTTCGTTCAAAACCACTCATTTTCGATTGCAATTGATTTTTTTTTTCGATGAAATCTCTTTGTCATCGAAAAAAAGAATGAAGATTTCCGATCTGATTTAGTGTGTTCAATTTTTCCGGGAAAGATATAAAAACGTTCAATGTTTGCCAGAAGGAGTTTCTCTTCTACTAATCACAAATAGAATGATATGCCAGATTTGAAACATTTTATTATTATTATTATTTAAGCAGTGCTAGTGAAGGCTGAATCCAAGTAGGTTTTCCCGCCTTTTTCATTTTTCGTCAATTACTCAAATTTGAGTGCAATTAAACAGAAAAGAACTTTCACAAACTATAGTTTGTTTCTTACGTCATTAATGAATACCATTATCTTTAAAGAAATCTTAACAGAAACTTCAAATCTATGTCCATAGACTTTGGGGACAGTTCCATGTCCCAAAAGTGTGTTGACATAGTTTTGAATTTTCTGTTAACTTTTATTTCAAATTAATGGTATTCACTATTCAAGTATGTAACAAACTATAGTTTGTGGAAGTTATTTTCTGTTTAACTGCACTCAAATTTGAATTATTGACGAAAAACGAAAAAGGCGGGTAAACCTACTTGGATTCAACCTTTACTGTCAGGGTACAAGATTTTACAACTTGTCTGCTTATATAGTACATCCATAACCACACATTTCAAAACAAATAACTCTCTGTTTGTAATTTAATATCTTTGTAACTCCTGATTATTATTGAAAGCAGTTTTCATCCATAGAATTAACTAAATATCTAATGTAGATATTTACGTATATCTAATGTAGATATAGGACTTTACGCATAGTAATAACATGAACTCACTTCATCACACTTCAATAAATAATTGTGTTTGCTTGCTAGACAGAATGTAAAATAAATACGTAACAGCGATAAGGAAGAAAAGACGTTTTGTCACAAAGTTAATTTCCATATTTTACCAGTGCGAAAGGACATCTACCGGGTTTTATTTCTGTGCCGAAGATATCGAATTTGATCTTATGAAAGTTCATAATGTATATACCACGTAAGAAAAAAAAATACTATTAAAATATTACCATTTTGAAATGTTTATAGAAATACATACAATTTATTTCTCTGTACCAAAAACATTCAGATTAATTTCTATAAATCTGAGATTTGTATTGCGTATTAAAGTCTCTGACTGTCATCATATTCTTATCAAAGAAAAGCAATTCTTACTCGTCGTAACATTCGATAAGCACATTTTTTTCTTATACAAGTACACTGCTATGAACCAGTAGCAACAGATATGATATCGTATTTTCTTTCTTTTCCTCACACACACTCCAGAAATAAATGTCATCACATTTCGTCATCGTGAACAAGTTCTGTGAATTTATTCAGGAGATAAGTAATGAAAACAGGAAGAATCTATCTACGAAGGTTCTTATCAGAAAGTAAACACTTAGTAATCAGAGTACAATGCATAGAGGTAAGTGAACTTGGTTTATTTTAGACGTTTCCCAAAATGCAAGTATACTTATCTAAAACAAACACTAGGTTTATTTTTAATTGAATTTACGGCCTTTCTCAGACTCAGGTCGGGATATGGTGTGGGAAAGAATGTTGAAAGGTAGTCAAGTCAGGCAGGGCGTAGTTTGTAGGTACCATCCTGGCATTTGTCTGCTGTGACTGAGGAAAAACACTAAACAATCCTCACGCGAGAAGGGCGCTCGCTGGAATCATTTCCAGGACCATCCGATTGTTAAGCCATCTCTCTACCAATTTAGCTACGGTCGCTCAGTACAATCACTGCGTGACGGTCGACAAACCAATTAAATTATGTAAGGTACAGGGTCACAATATATTTTAGGAAGCAAAATGATCTGTTCGCTGCAAACTTCATAATACATGTTGAATCCGACAGATTGCGCTAGCTGTATATGTGTGCAGAAGATAAATAGTATTTTAAACAGGAACCGGTAGATGAAGTTACCAGCATTGCGCAATAACGTTGAGCAGAGATAACTAATTTCAAAGCTTTGCTAGGCCATTTTGGTTCCTTAGTCTATATTTTACGTGCCTTTCGTGCCGATAGCCCTTCTGTAACCTCTGCTAAAAATCCGCGGCTCCAATCCCGCCTGGAAAATGAATATTCGTTAATTTTAACAAACATTTTACTCATATAATTGCAAAGGGTCGAAACTAAATGTGACTATAAAATAGCCCATACGAAATAAAATTTACCGTTTGTTTAAATGAAAAACCCCTGGTTCCCCATAAAAGAAATAATGGATAAGTGTCTCTTCATAGCTGAAGATGGTGATGATTGATGAGGATTGAAGACCCAAAAATGTGTTTCGTCCACTTTTGCCGAAATTGAGATAAGGGTGCCATCTGTTAGCTCTTTGAAGAACCTTTAGGACAAGCTATCTTGCACGAAGAGAATATACGTAGCCCGAATGTCACAAGCAAATCTTTATGTGATATGCAGGTAGACGCAATGCTGATTATGAATTGGTAAAACACTCTCCTGTAAAGCCAATAAAATGGACAAAGCACTATTTCCCCCTGCGGTCTTTAATTGTACCTCGAGGCAGTTTTTTTGACCCAAAGTTCCTTGGACAAGGTGAACCGAACTATCCGTGGTTTTTCATTGTCTTCCATCAAATGAACATGATGTTCATTTATTTAACAATCTACAGATACCGCTCCATTTCAACCATTTCACACTGCATACGTTTAACAATGCAAAGGATTTTTGCAAGGCCCTGATTCAAAATATATTCCTATAGTATTTGCTTGGTATGACCGAGGGAAAATAGGAAAAATCTTAGTCTAGTTACCCGTCACCGGAAATCGAACCCGAGTGTTCCCAATTAGAAGACGAACAATATAATGCCTGCTCTACTTTGTCGAAACATCCCAATGATGGAACTCTATTTTTTTAGTGTCTTCCGAACCGCACTTACACCGAGAATCGAACCTTGACTCTTCTTGATTATAACGCTGCAAGGAAAACCATTTCATACACTATGAACTACTGTTACATCTTTTCGAATATTCGAATACTTCGAAATACCAGAAAGCAATGGGTATTATTCAAATTTCGAATTGTAATATTCGAAGTTTTCAGTCATTTATTATCGCATATTCGAGCTTCGAATAGTCGTGGTAGCACTACTGTCAATGGATTATCATGAATGGAAGAGTTATCTGGTGAATGAAAGAGGTAGCTTAATTTTGATTTTCTTGTATACATGAAAGGCCACTGAATATAATTTTTTTCATTAAAAAGTGGGTAAAAACTGACAATTTTAGATAGAAAACTTGGAAACCAGTAAAATATAAAATCAAAAATGTCGATATCAACATTCTGGTTTCTATTTTCAAAATCATAATACATTTCTTGTCAAATGTATTATTCCGAAAGCTCCAAATCTGAAAAAAGAAATACCACTCAAACGGACCTTTGAATAATATTGAAGTTTGATATAAAACAGAAACCCAGGTTTTAAATGGAAAGTTATGTTCTACAATAAAAGTTAAACCAGCATTTGAAATTCAAATTTAAAAGAGACTCATGTCTAATGCAATTATGTTAACTGATGCATTTGCAGAGAAATAAACTTTATAAAGCCCACACATAATAAATATACATATAAATTGCTTTAATATAGACCCTATAGTATAATTACGAAAATTAAAAAAAAATCTAAGTGACATTTAATTGATTCAATTCTTATTTTCTTGATGCGATTGAATTAAATGGCCTAGCCACCTTTAGTTTAGAACGGAATAGGGTAGGGGGAGAGGATGTAAAAGCAAGTTGGTCAGGGAAAAGTTCTGGTAAAAGTCACTCAGCACGATCAGTTGTTGGGCTCTATCCCAGGACATTTCGAATTAATAGCTAATATTATACCAACAGAGTTATGGATTATCAGTGCCAGAGCTAAACCCGTGTCACTTTTGATGACCTGCTGACCCATCCTAATGCGGAAATAGGTGACCCAATGACCCTGTCCGAAACTTGATCCAGTCTTGATCACTCATCCTGCTACCACTACCAGATGATCGAATCTTGACCCAGTTGACAATGTGGCCCAATTGTGACCTAGTCTTGTTTCTGTGGTTACAATCAATCCATATTCTTAAGTTGTTAGATTCCTTGAGAAGTGATCGTGAATTTCATTAATGAAAGTTTTTAAAAGATTTTAAAGCTTTTGTCCTATTGAATACTTCAAACACAAAATTATTTCAAAATAGTCTTTCCAAGGAAGAGTGGTTATTTTCACACCTCCGGTGGTATATTTGTTCTTTCCGGGAATATCGTCGTAGGGAATGTGAATACCACGTATGTGCATTTCTTACGACTGTGAACTTAGCATCTCGTTTTTCAGCAACGAATTCAAAATGTAGTAGGCTCGTCCCCAGCGTCCTTTGAAGACCTCTGAGCATCAGTGCTACAAACTATCTTTAGTTAATAGTTATTATCATTTATTATTATTACTATTATTAGTAGTAGCAGTAGTAGTAGTAGTAGTAGTAGCCGGCTCGAAGGTCCCGGGTTCGAGTCCCGACAGGGGATGGGTGTGGATTTAAACAGCTAAAGGTGAATCGTGACGGGCCGAAGGCCAAATTTACTAGACTGGCCCATATAAAAATAAAGTTTAAATTCTTTAGTAGTAGTAGTAGTAGTAGCAGCAGTAGTAGCACTTATGAAAGTAATAGTATAAATAATAAAATTGGAAGTCTCCAAATATCACAAGCTACTTTGTACAATGAAAAATCGCAAACCATTTCGCCTATTTTCATATGCAGAAATCACTTAGTTTGAAAAAAATAACTGTGGGGAGAAAGTTTAACATCGAAAATATTCAAATTTCATATCAGAGGTCTCCAAATACCACAAACTACTTATTATTATTACTATAGTAATAAAAGTAATGGCAATATCATAGTATTCATTATTAGTACCACTAGTACTGTTATTACTACCAGCACCACTACTACTACCAATAATAATAATAATAATTATAACGAAATAAATGATAGTAGCTATTAACTAAAGATAGTTTGCAACACTGATGATTAGAGTTCTTCAAAGGGTGCTGGGGACGAGCCTACTACATTTTGACTTCGTTGCTGAAAAACGCGATGCTAAGGTCACAGTCGTAAAAAATGCATATACGTGGTATTCACTTTCCCTACGACGATATAAGACTATATCCATATGCTATTACTATTGTTAGTAACTTTTCGGGGTCGTATTTTTCCTGCTCTGGGGGTAATACCTCCAGTCCCGGTCACCCCTGAAAGAAACACTGTTCAAACGCAACACTGTGTAATAAAGAAAGAATTAAATTTCTGCTTTTCTCTCCGAGTCACCGGGCCAGATCGTAACCTACGAAAAAGATAAGGCCTTAGGGCTCAGCTGTTACGTCACGAACTGTAGGCAATTGTCATTCGTGCAGTTAAACTTCTAAGCGTTTCATTACTATTAATCATACCTTTATATCACATTTCATAACCCCATTAACAGTGATTAACTATCTTCCAGTCACATTTACATTGTCACAACACTATCATCATAATGTTAATGAACTAATATGATGGCCTACACTTTATGACGTCATCGGATCTGACGCACGCAAGCAGTGTGGCCTTATTACAATCAGACTGGGTCCCAAACATCGACCCGATCTAGCGGTGACCCATTTCAGCTCTCCTCGGTGCTTCTCAGTTCGTTTAAGCAATTAAACGTATTCAGAAAGCGCTTTGGTAATATTCTCTCCCACACACCTACACGCATCGCCGCTATTTGATAAAGCTCATATAACTTTTTAGCGTGATTATATTTCCTTCTAGCGTTACTCTATCATGTGTAAGTTCCAAATTATCATATTTACATAACAACCGTTCAAACAGAAGATAAAGTAATTACAAGGAATTTGTGTATCTTCAGAAAAGCATTGAGCTTTTAGATGATATTTCATTTAAAACGTAATTACCTAATTGAGTCATGGTTTTTCAGAATATTTACTTGTTCATTTCAGCAGTTTGTTTACGAGAACAGAAACTTAATGATTGCTTAGAGGAAACAGGAGACTTTTTCTCAAACACATTTCGTTTTCGTTCCAGGGTCATAAGAAGTAATAAATACTTGAACTTATTTCTATCATCAGAGCTCAAACCCAGCACCTGTGGTTCAGTTGGTAAAGTCAAGAATTTCTGTTTAGCAACGGGAAGGCACCAGAGTTCGAGCCCCGGTGCAGATTATCCTGACCAAAATTTTCCATTAGTTTCCTTATTTTCACCACGCGAATACCGGGATGGTACCTCAACTAATGCCCTGAACGCTTCATTCTTTACTCCTCTCCCCGAAAGAGTGCTCAGCGAAAGAAGTAATCCCTCAGACTGACGTGATTAAACCAAAATTGGTAGAAAAATTAATGAATTTCAGGTAGTTGGGCAGTATTTTAAACAAGGACATGGAATTTAAAAATTGAAATATAGGCTTAATTTGCAGATGGAGAAAATATATTTTTGAAGAGGAAAAGTCGTTTGACTCCTTTCTCTAGGGCGATGAGCAAAGAGTTCAATTGAGAAATTAATAAAACCAATTTCACACAAAATTGGTCAAAATTTCCCCACACTTGACATATGAGATGCCTTCCCCTACCCTATCCCGGTCTAAGACAAAGTTGCCTAAAGACCATTCAAGTTCAACTCAAAGCCAAGAGGTGGAACCAATCAAACTATAGATATGAGGGAATTTAGTTGGAAATTTTCAGACAGCCTTTTTTCTGGAAAGCAAACTTCTTCCGTATTCCACTTGTAGTGCGGTAGAAGCAATAATTCACAACCTTCAACACGATTCCCTCGCTCTAAAAATACTGTCTTCGTGATTCAATATTTTGCCGTTTGCAAGGTTTCTTACAATGAAAAATAAAAGTCTTTCTTGTGAGTTACCGTGTTCAGTTCATCAAAGAATACCAATACAATGATGTTCACCTTGAAGGTTTTATAACGTACGCCGTGAAAGCTGGCGTGCGTTTTGCGACCCTGAATACTGATTCATATTGAAATGCCAGTGTTGGACCTGTTAGCACAAATAACTACATGGATACTTTTTATCTCTTAATACATGTAAGAAGCTTGTTGCATATTACTGGTTGGGTCAAATTAAGTTAGATTACCAGTTTCATTTTGGGAGCAAGAATTCATTTTGGTAGAATGTGAGAGACAAAGGAATTCGTTTAGGTTCAAGGTATCCCCTGCGCGTTATCCACGTATCGTGAATGTCACACGGGGGATGTGGAGGTAGTGACTTACTCACGAGCCACGGTACGAAGTGAGGTGGGGTAGTCAGTCCCACGGTCGATCGTCTTTACCTTCCAAGGTGCTCAGAAATACCGAGGACACTCTAGTACTCAATTTGATAGGCTGAGTGCACCTCAGAGCGCCAGGCAAGGAAACACTGTGAAAAGTCTCCAGCGTTCTGATCGGGATTTGAACCCGATCTGCAGTCAGACGTGTTACCGCCTGAGCCACGGCAATTCGCAGTTCGTGTTGGGAAACAACGGAATTCATTATTTTTTAATTTCATATATGCATAGATGTGGTAAACAAACTTAATACAGAATGTAACATAAAACCACGTGAATGTCACGCAGACATGAATTAATGTCGAGTGAGCGGTAGCGAGCGAAGGCGGGTTAATTAAAGTCAGGTTGGATTATCCTGTTTTTCATTCCGTCCGTGATTTTGCCTTCCTATTTAGTATTTATTATCTGCGTTTATTGCTCGTTCTATCAGTTTATCCCATAAGTAATGTAT
>JAGDQP010052853.1:0-13690 GCA_022664845.1 Lepisma saccharinum | reverse complement strand
GAAAAACTGGTTGAATCTGAATAAATTATTACTTAATGAAGACAAAACGGAAAGAATTATTTTCTCAATGCCTAGCCAATGATAATAGTACAAGATGTGTAAAATTATTTGACATTACATTGGATTATTCATTGTCTTGGACTAATCATATTGATTTTATTATTAAGAAACTAGCCACATGTGTTTATATTATGCGTAGGTTGAGATATTCTATCTCTCCACAACATCTGAAGCTAGTATACTTTGCTTTTTTTCCATTCTTATACAAGTTATGGTATTTTATTTTGGGGTTCTTCACCAAGAAGTAAAGAAATATTCTTAAGGCAAAAAAAGGTTTTAAGATTATTGACTGGTTTGTCTTTTAGGGATTCATGTAGAGGCAATTTTAAAAGGAGTAATATTTTAACTGTTCCTAGTTTATTTATATTTCATTCAATTCTATATGTAAAATCTCATTTGAATGAGTTTCATATGAGTTCGGAGACCCATTCCTATAAAACAAGAAATAGTCAGTTACTTTTAGTCCCAAGAACAAGATTATCAAAAATATCCAAATCGTATAAAATACAAGGGGTAAAGTTTTATAACATGTTGAAACCAGATGTAAAAAAATTGCCATATCAGAAATTCAAGAATACAATAAAAAAATTACTTATATGTAGCAAAGGATACTCAGTTAATGAAATTCAGAAGTTCTTTTTAGAATTTTTATGAATGGCTAAAACTCTTTTATTATTTTTATCCCTGTGATGATGTCGAAAGACTGAATAACCTAAAATTTAAATATTGTCCTTGATTTTATTCAAAGGTATAACCCTTATATATGACTTTTTGGGCAAGTGTGTGTGTTCATAGATATACAAATGTATGAGTATATTTATGTAAATGTATATGAATGTGTATGTATCTGTATATATCTTTGTACGCGTATGAATGTATGTATTTTATATGTATAATTGACAATGTTAATAGCGCTTGCACCGCTCTAAGACAAAATAAAATTAATAAAAATAATAATAAAGTTTTGTAATATTAGGGAAATCTCCCATTTCTTAGTAAGGGATGTAGTTAATGACATTGCACTTTCAGCACCACTGCGATTTTTTAAAACAATTTATGCTACTAAAAATCAACTTTTTTTTTGCTCTTCTGGAAGATGCCAAAGAAGAATTATATGCTGCCACTCGTTATGCGAAAGATTCCGTTATATCGATGAAGTTGTCGGATTGACTTCATATTTGATATATAGACACCTTACGACCTCTAGCGTGTATATCCGGTACAAGGTGGCTCTACGACCGAAATTTACAAAAATACTAAATTTTTGATTTTTAAAGCAATTTAGACATAACCACTCCCCTAAGTTTTTGTTAATAAGCGAAGTTATGCTGGGCCCCGGGCAAGTCAATTACTTGGGGCACATTTAATTTGGTATTAAGCCTCAATTTAAATTTATCGTCAGTATCAGTATACACTAACACTAGTTGTGTTTGCTATACACTTTGTTTATAAAGGGGACCCGGATAAAAGTTTTGCGGGCGGGTCCGCACCCATTTCGTTACGCTACTGCATGTAATGTATGGATAATGAGAAATGATTGTTGTTACGAATTATTTAATTTTATCTTAAGATTGATTGCGCCAAAAGTGGAATTATTAAATACGTCTTGGTCATAGTTGTTACATGAATAAACCAATCGTTTCTACTGGTCTGTAAATTTGAAATCTGGTTGGCTTCTTTCTTCATCAAAAAGAAGCAGCCATTGTGTAAGCAAATCGTTAAGGAATAGGACTTATATATTTTCTGATAAAAAAAATAAATATATTATGTGTCCGTATAATGTTTGATGTGTCAGAATATTTCCAAAAGGAAAGAAATATTTGCAGATTCTGTTTCTATTGTTTGAAATGGCGTGTGTAACTTGGTTTCCATATATTATTTTGGTATAACTCAAAATCTAAAACACCATTGAATGAGTTCGAAAAGCATGTGCTGAAGCAATCAAGGGTACTAATTCGTGAGCCAAGTGCGTTTGTGTGCAAAATCAATTTATGTATGGAATTTCGAATTACTTTTAAGGTATTCATGCGTAATTGCAAATACGAAAATTGTTTCGGGAATTAAGTTCATGTGATAGTCAGTTTGTGTGTGGCCACCCCGAGTGATTGGAAGTTGAAATATTGAAATTCTATTTATTGTTGTTGTTTAATTCTGCATAATTTGTTCAAACCGCACATATTTATCAGCACTTCTTTGGCCAAATAAAATTTTTGATTGCAACATTAAACACCTATTTCATTTAAAGATTTTTCAAAGCAAGTTTGCAGTAGATACGAACGTAGCGCCAACTGGCGGAACCTATAGTAATACCTTCAGTATTTGCTGTTTTCTTTGCGTAGACTGTTTTAGAAGGATCTCTGGTAGAAATGTACGGAATAAAATTGTTTTTATTCATGTTAACTTATTTTTATGCTGTCGAGATAATTTCCAGCTTCTCCATACATTTTGTGTAAAGGCAACTGTTACGGTTGATTGCATGAGACAGTAAAATTATAACCAAAATGTACGCCTATTCAACGGTTTATTCGGCGTTGAATAATGGTTGAGGAAGAGTTTGAAATGAACATTTAAAATATATGTACTGTTCATCGTCAAAAAGTGGATGATGAAGAAACGTAATTCAGAAACCTTTTCTTAACGTTGTTCATGCTCACTTGTTCAACTTTTTCAGTTGACCAAAACAGAGAATGGTTGCTGTCTATTGGTACATATGTTTAGTTTAACTTTGTCCGTTGCTTTCACGATGATACATTAATTTGTTTGTAAATTGTCCAACTATCTGCAGTGGGGTTCGAAGCTGGAACTTTTCGAACTCGTCTGCAGCTCGTTACTCTAACTGATATGGAAGCGTCTTTGGAAGAAATATTTTTTATTCCTTTTTTGTTACGAAGATTACCTGAAGTAGAATCATAGGTATAAGTTTGAAGGCAGTCGCCGCAAATCCAGATGCTTTGGTGCAACAGCGTGTGGAGGCAATTTGCTGATGGGATATAAATAAACATATTCTTCATTGTCAAGAAATGGACGCTGAAAACACGTTTCCTTTCTTGAAATATATTTTAACGTTGAACATGTCTACATATACAACGGTTTAAACTACGTTTAACAATGGTGGAAAACAGATTAAATTTAATGTTTAGCAGATTGAAATTAACATTTAGAATTAGTTTTAACGCCAAACGTGGAGGATGAGAAAATGTATTTTCGGAACTTTAACAAATAATTTAAGTAACGGTGAAATATAGTTGAAAAAGTCTAGGAAAATACAACAATAATGAACGTTTCTGAAAATGTGACAAACTAAACAATGAAGTACTCAGGGGTGAAATATCATTTTAAAGGCGGTGAAAATGTTTCTTACGTCTCAAATGACTATACGATTATATTTGTATTTCTCAATAAGTGTCACGTATATTGCAGTAGATAGACGAATATGAAGCGAAATCCGTGTCATAGTTGAAAAGGAAGGATGATAACATGTCTGTCATATTAACGTCCTATGAACGAAATAAAATGTTCGTTGCAATATAGTTTGAAATTCTACCAGTTTTCACCATGCAAATAACAATATGAAGAACGTAGTTAATTTCATTCTATTAGCTGTTAGGTACAATTTTTAGGCAATTAACTTGAAATAGACATATAAAGCTTTATCTATTTCATAGTCCAGTTTAACAGCTAAAAGCACGTCACATTAACGTCCTATCAATAACTTCAAATTTTTGTTAAAATAGGGCCTATATAATGAAATTCAACGTGTTTTCAACATTCAAAAGTGAACAGATAGTAATAGTTACTGGTACTCAATTAGCTTTTTAATATATTTTTATTAATTTAAATTAGAAGGATCCTCATTTAACGAAATATATACCATAGTTAAAACCGTCAATTTAATGCGCAGTCGTAAAAAAGAGTCTTGAAAGATCCGTTAACTTTCCCCTCCTTCCACTAGCACCTCTAAACAACCCCCATCTACTGGTTGCCTGCTACCTACCATCTCTCTCTCTCACTGTGCTCTCTCCCCCTCATATCCGCTGAATTTCTTGTACAGGGTACGGCCTCCATCAATAGTGTCCAAATATCCTGTCTATTCGACCTTAGCACGGACCTGCTGTGGGACGAGAAGTTGTTTCTTTCTTTGTGTATGAATGTAAAGAATCTTTTACCATCCTCAGTGTCTGTTGTCGCTTTATCCCTCTCCTCCCCCACTGACAATTAGTTCAATCTCTCCTCCTTTCAATTTTTTTTCTTTCCTGTATTTGGGCGAAAATGTTAGACTCTATTGACGCAAACACTTTTGTTGTATTTTCGAAATTTTGTAAAATATTGTCTGCATTCAAGGAGGTAGAGGTAGAGGAACCAAAGATTTCTCGTCATTTAGAGACAGATACCTTTTTGCAAAGTGAATTTAATGAAATCTCCAGACCCAGCTTTAATGCGATACATATTAATGCGCAAAGTTTACTAAAACATTTTGTGGAATTTGAAATCCTGTTTAATTCAATTGATAATATACGTGCAGTAGCAGTTAGCGAAACTTGGACGAAGCCTAGTATTAAAAATGATCTTTTACGTTTGCATAATTTTAAATTTTATCGCAATGATCGGGTTTCAAAGGGAGCGGGTGGAGTAGAAATTTATCTACGTAATGATCTAAATGCAAAAATTCTAGCTCAATCACCGAGTGCATATCAATTTCGTACCGAATATATCATCTTGGAAATTAAAGTGGAGAAGAAGAAAATATTGCTGGCAGTAGCATATCGACCCCCACGAGCTGATTTCAGGAATTTTGAAGAAGAAATAAGTAAATTTCTCCCACTCTATGAGCATTGCCTCATTCTTGGGGATCTAAATTTCGATCTTTTTTCCTCCAAGGCAGAAGTGTCAAAATTCAAGGATACTATAACATCATTAAATCTTTTTGCCTGCCCTCTTCAGCCTACGTACAATACAGCCACATGTGACAGCATTCTCGATCTAATTCTTACTACAAACATGGGCAGAGTTCTTAAATTTGGTCAGTTTGCGGTTCCTGGGATTTCCAGATACGATCTTATATTCGTAAAATATTCGATAAAATTGCCCAAGTTGAAACCGAAAATTATATCGTATAGAGAACTGAACAAGATTGAAAATGATGCTCTGTTAGCGGATGCTGCCTCTTTACCATGGTATTTAACAAATTTGTTCCCGTCAGTCGATGATAAGCTTTCCTATCTTAACTCGCTAATTCTTCAGCTTTATAGCATTCATGCTCCATAAAAAGAAAACGTGTCTCTCGCCCTCCTACCCCGTGGATTACAGATGAACTTTTAAGCTTAATGTCTAGTCGCGATGGAGCTTATAGAAAATATCGAAGACGCTTTAAAATCAACCTCTCTACTACCCAGGTAAGTTTTGAAGCCTATAGAGTGCTTCGAAACCGCTGCACCCAAGCCGTACGCAAAGCTAAGCTGAAATTTGCATATGACATCATCAACAGAGAAAATCAAAATCAAATGTGGAATAAATTAAATGTTTTAGGTATCACAGGTAGAAAACATTCTGTAGATGATACAGTTATGCACATTGCACCTGACTCACTAAATCAGCGTTTCTGTGACATACACCCACCAGTCACACAGAGTAACTGGGTGCCTAACAAAAAATTAATGTGCCCCCAAAATCAAATTTCTTTCTATATGATCTGCGTGAGTCCGCTGACAGTTGAAAAAACAATCAACAGAATAAAATCCAAAGCGACAGGGGCAGATGAAATATCTCTAGAATTAATTTTAAAAATATTGCCATTTGTACTTGTTCCCATTACCAACTTATTTAATCTATCGATTACCACCAGCACTTTTCCTACCTGATCTAAAATTGCAAGAGTTCTTCCCCTCCCTAAGACAAAAGTTATCACCAGTGCCGACGACCTTCGACCTATTAGCATTTTACCCGCTCTTCCCAAAGCCCTAGAAAATGTCGTAAGCGATCAAATTCGTTCTTACTTACAAACGCATAGCCTTCTTGATCCCTTTCAATCAGGTTTCCAGAAAGGTCGTAGTACCTCCACTGCTATAGCTCATATCACAGACGACATTCGATATGCTCTTGACAATAGAAACACAACAATTCTTACACTGCTTGATTTCAGTAAAGCCTTTCAATCTATAAATCATAACGTTCTGATACTCAAATTATCGACATTTTAGAACTTTTCGGACTCCTCTGCAATTGGATTCAAAGTTATTTAACTGGCCGCTCGCAATATGTATCTGCTTCTGGTATTGACTTCTCTCTGAGAACTCTTCATCATGGAGTACCTCAAGGTAGTGTACTCGGTCCTCTTCTCTTCTGCTTCTACATCAATGATTTGCCATCTGTATTACAGCACTCTAAATACCATCTTTATGCTGACCACTTTCAACTATATATATCTTGTTCTCCAAGTGAGCTACCCACATATATTAATAAATTGAATGAGGACTTACGAAGAACTGTTCAGTGGTCAAATGATAATAGTCGGAAATTGAATCCATCTAAATATCAATGTCTACGTATAGCTTATAAAGCAATTCTTTCATCTCTTAACTCTTCTACCTTTCCCAACGTACGTCTAGATGGAATGATAATTCCTTTCTCGCACACCGTAAAAAATTTAGGTCTTATTTGTAATGAATACCTAACTTAGACGGAATATGTTAGTACTGTCTCTATAAAGGCCTTTGCAACTTTACATTCTTTGAGTAGACTTAAAAATTTTCTTCCCATCTCCCTTAAGAAAATGCTTGTTCAAGCCTTAGTAGTGCCTCATGTGGATTATTGCAACGTAGTGCTTGCCAACCTGGATGATGTACACAGGTACCGGCTTCAGCGCACTCAAAATGCTTCAGTGCGTTTTATATTTAATCTTAAACATTATGATCATCTAACATCTTATTTCAATAGGCTGCAATGGTTAAAAGTCGCACAACGACTGGAGTGGCATTCTTTAGTAGTTCTATTTTAAATTCTACGTGATCGGCAACCTTCCTATCGTTTACAACGTTTTAAGTTCCTAAGCGATCATCACAACCGTGACACTAGGTCTCGCGCAAACCTATTACTTTCTATTCCTCACCATAACTCATCCTTTTATTCGAATCCCTATACAGATTCTGTATCGCGCAAGTGGAACGGACTGCCAATTTCCATTAGAGACTCAACTTCATTACCAAGTTTTAAATCTATGCTTTACAGCCACCTCTTAGAGCAACACAACTAAGATATGTTTGAATAGTATTTTCTGGAATCGTCAAATTCTATCCAATAAATACTAGTATCCCTTTAGCCGTCAATGTAAATTTAATTGTAAGTCCATAATGTTAGCTTATATTCTCATGGTACTCATTGCATTGCATTTATACTTATATTTTTCGTGTGTGTGTGTGTGCGTTTGTATGTGGTTAGTGAATTTTAGTTGATTTAAACTATGTAGTGTAGAAAAGTTTTGTTTTGTTTCCTCTCTTTTATTTTTTGCTTTACTTTGTTTAAATTTATGAACTTTGTTGTATTATAAATCTCTACCATCTTAGTAGTGTTTACAAAAACTATTAATTACACTATCTGTATTCATGGTTGAGTGGTAGAAAAGGCAGTAAGGGCCTTAACTTCGCCATGTAAAACAAGACGTAAAAAAATAAATATTAATGTCTTATCAACGGTATCAAGTCTTTCTTTCAATATACGAAACACGATGTTTAAAAACACGTTTTGTGTGTTACTGGGGTGCTGATAAAATAATAGAGATATTCAAGGACAAAATAGGAGTTTAGACTTTCTTCTTTCGACCTGGAGTTTTGATTTTATTAAGATAATTTTGTCAGATATTATCTTTACATTTATGAGACAATTTGTGGGGTTCATATAAATTCATTAAGAATTTAACGAGCTATTTAAAAATTAAGTGCTAAAATTGTTAGCTAAAGATTCTTTAACTTCTTAATGAAGACTTGTGAATCACATCGAATATCTGATACGTCTGTAATATATCATATTACAATATACTGGTTTCTTATTAATTAAAATGATAATTTGAAAATGCTTTAGATAATGAAAGAACTTTCCTTCTTCCTTTCCATCGAATCACCGTTAATGAAACTTGCCTCGCCACTGGTACACTAGCCGATTATTGTACTGCGTCGCAACAACAGTACCAATATATTAACATGAAACTTGATGCAAATAATAGTACAACTCCAGTAGCACAAACGTTGATTCAGCGTTGGTAAGACCGTTGAAAAGACGGACATTAAACGTGTGTGCTACTGGTGCAAGTTATCCCGATTCCCTCAGAATCACAGGAAGAAATGAAAACTGATGCAAATAATAGTAGAAATTAACCTGATGCTCTCCGGAATCATTAAAAAAAAATATGGTCGTTTTCGTTGATTCTATTCTTACTAAATTCTAGGTCGAATGTCGATGACAGTTGAAACATTTGCTTAGCAAGCTGTTTTCGTACTCAAAGCCTAACAGGTTTTAATGTACATGGGAAACTTGTACGAGATTTCGTGTATGTATCCAATTAATTATATTGAACTTTCAGTATTTTTCTTGTGTAAGAAGCATGCTCAAGTTAATAGAAATTATTATTTATTTCAACTCTACTGTGAACAACAGCATTTCTTTTTATTAGATGACTAATACACTTTTATTATTAATGTCATGCTGTAGGGCTTATGCTTTTATTATTAATGTCATTCACAGCTTTGCATGTAAGAGTATGCAATGCATATTTCTGTATAGTACGTTTCCATCAATCGGAAGTGTTCGCCATAATTATATATCAGGAGATCTTTGATTGCGTTTCGTTCTAGGCCCTGTGTGATGTTCGGTTATTCCAGATATATCTGTCATGACCTGTAACAATCCGTCAAGGTTTTTTTTGCTGCACATTGTAATTTGTGAATATGAGTGGATGTTGCATGTAATACCAGAAATACATGTATATGAGGAAGTAGATGCAAAATCCTACATTTCTATCTAATCACAGTTTTCAGAAGTCAGAGAAAGCACGTTTTTAGTGTTTTCCCGGTGGAAATCTAACAGGTTTGACGTTAAGTTGGGTAGATGAATCATTGTGTGAACTTCACTTAAGTCATGTTCCATGGATTTTTAAAAGAAAAAGATGTCAATAACATTAGTACATGTGAGGTGAAGGTTTGCGTGTTATCATCCCAAATGGAGAGTTGACATAATAATTTGAAACAAATTGTCTCTGTGTGAGAAAAATATATTCATGAGATTATAAAACATGAGAAAATAGTGAAGTGCCGTATACTAATTAATGTCTATCTCCTTTGCAATGATTGTTTCTCAACATAGGTGATAGGGGGTGAGGATGTAAAATTCTGATGAAGATTTACTGTTCCCCGAGAGTGACCGAAGGTTAATAGGAGATAAAGGATAGTACGGCTAGCCTGCTTAGTGAACACGAGCTCCCCTATTTCCTGGGAGTTTTGATATGTTTTAAACAATGTATTATCGCACTCTGTATTGTATTTAAACGGCATAACTTACCATCATCGCTGGAAGACTCCATCCAACAAAGTAGTCTAGTTTAACATAAGTAATATCAAGTCCGCTAATCTTTGCTCCGTTTGCTCGCAAAGGGAAGTGAAAAGCCGTTCCTTTCGGAAGAGTGCTTGAATATCCTCCTTCATATGACCAGCCATTAATGTTCAGGTATCGTCTCAGGTCACTTAGAAGGTACTCGTATCTGAAAGAGTTTAAATTGCAGAGAGTATATACTTTTCACATTTTTTTCGTGCACATGCTCATCGTATAAACTCAAATCATCTCTGAATGGGTAAGTATTGTAAGTGAAAGATAATTAATGTTTAATTGGTTCATTCATTATATTGATTGCAGTTCTGGACGCGTGCAAAATATTGAAACCTGAAACACTACTAACACTAAGAACGGTCTTAGTGTAAAGTGGAATTAAAATTATGTTTTCGACCCACATAATTTGCAAAAGCGTTTCTCAATTAAATATCTTTACAACCTTGTAAATCTCTGGCTTTTAAACCATCAGACTACTTCAGAAATACACTACCTCGTTTTCGCAATGATAGGGAACATTTTGTTTCAAAAATTAGCCACAAATTGGAATGATGAGATAGGTATTCTGAATGTAACTCAAAACATTGCTTTATTTTACAAATAGTTTACTGTTATCTCTATCTATAGTATGTAGGAAGCCTACTTCAATTCCTAAACCTATCAGACGTTACTGGTATGTGCACAGGGTAAGATTTAGAATTTTTAATTTTGTCACCTTTCTTATTACACCAATATATTCCACGCAACCTTAGCAACAGTCAGAAAGAAGAATAGTTTTACAAAATCAGTATCTCAGAAATTGTATACAGCTTTTACATGCGTGCTCCCTATACAATCGTAGTGTCATTCTTTTCAATGTCATATCCTATCCTGAATTACTAGGATAAACTATACAAATTTATTGAATGCATGCAAAGAAAACTCAGTGGTGCACACGTCTTATTTTCTTACAATTGAAAGAGAATATGTGGAAAACTTCTTACGGTAATTACTGGTGTTATCGCATGTCGCTCAAAGTTAAAACTAACAAAGAGCTGAACTTTAGTACTGAAACTTATTATTGAAATTTAGTGCACATGAAAACTTTCACTAGGAGAAAATGAATTAGGATGTTATGCAGAATTCAAAAGTGAGCAAGGAACTAGGCCCTGCCGAAAGGAGTAAAATTAGAAAATATTGTAGAAAACGTAACTAGTAGCTTGCAGTTAATTCAAATAAAGAAGCAATTTTCGTGTACTATAATGTTTGGACAAGAGTAAGGATGAGTGATGTATGGTTATCAGGTCATTTAGTGAGAGTGCTGTTTCAGGAAATGTGCTGAAATATTAAATAACGTTTACTTACCTCAGCATATCTCTTGGACTTAAGCTGTTTACGGAGCAGCACATATAATCATCTTTCTCAGTTGAAATCCAACTTTTCATGTTACTTGTACACTTCAGAGCTTTAAATGAATACATGCAATATACTAGCATATCTTCACACGTTATTGTGAACTGAAAAACAAAATCAATTTATTCAACACTCTTCGTTCAAGATAATGGCTTATGACAAAATATTTTTAATACATTGAGTACTGATATTTCTATCCTTGCATTCAGTTTTGTTTGTTAAACGATTTAGATTACACTTCCATAATGTAGGGTAGCCAAAATAATTTCAGTTCCACGTGTAGATCAGTACTATAGAGAATAATTAGGATCAAATTGCTACATTATGTTTAGATAAGGCTTTTAGGTAAGGCCTTTAGATAAGGCTTCTCATTCAACACCAGACTCATTCATCTAATTATATAGAAGGGGATAATAGTACGCAGTGAGCAATGGAACGAAGCCCTGTGTAGCCCAACTGAGACATCGTGGACACTCTTTAGCTATAGTGGCACGTAGTTGTGAACGAAGCAATTATACTCCAGTGGACATTGGGACCTACGTCGTCTTATGTACGTCACAAGACGCACCATTCGATATTGTTAATATTTATTACAAAGTAAGTGCACGAAATAGAAATATTATTTCCAAGTATACACAACGAAATACAACGGACCACGCAGCCGTTATTTGGACACTTTAAATGATGATGTGTTTGTTTTAGTAAGTATCGGTGCAGATTAAAATACCGATCACAAAAACGTTTTCACGATAAATGAAAACGGGGTAATTGCACGCAGCATATCACCTTAATCCCCGCCCGAGGAGGTTTTAGTGGAAGAGAAAATTAATAACCAACTTATTTGTTGGGGAAATCCCCAATTATCCCACCCAGAACTTCGCACCATGATTCAGATTGTAGTTAAAATAATTTCAGAACTTTTTAATTTTCTTTTGTTCATTTATCAATATATGAAGTGATTTCTTCCATAGATCTTGCTTTCTATGTATACAAAATATATGAAGGTCAAAGTAATTTCTATAACCACAATCTGCAATAATATTGTTGTTATTAAGGAATAATATTGTATATCTGTTTGTGTTTTCTTAAGATCGGAACGAAAAATATGAGCATCTACGCTGCGTACAGTTAACCAACCTAGGTGATGTTTAGAAATAGTAATTTATCTTTATGCCTTATAATGACGTACGTGAACTTATCCCCTCCACATGGTACACTAACGATAAAATTTGTGCTAATGGTTAGTGCATCGGTAGTGCTCCTCAGAGCACAAACACCTGACGTTAGGGCTTCATTAGTGCAGGTGCTACAAGCAAAAACGCTTTGGGACCAAGTTCACGCTGATCCCCCTCCCCCACATCAAACACTAATGACAAAGTTAGTTCCAATCGTTAGTGCTTCCTAGTGCATCAACTCCCCAGCAGGGAGAAGTGGGATATTACGACCAATATTATTATTCTGCGCTCACGATTTTGTTCGCGAAAGGCCCTCAATCACGTTCACTTCGCTCGGGCCCCAGCTTGCCTTATGCCGTCACTGTTTGCATGTATTTGTGTGTTTAAACGTAGTGCAGCGCATTGTGCAGCGCATTGTATACTAATTTTTGCCGTCAGTAATGACGCGTATATATTCTCTTTGTCTCTTTTCCTGTTTTCAAACTTCGGAGTAGCAAAGACTCTACCAACGATTTCGCTGTAATCAGTGTTTGTCACGAGATGATACAGAGAAATATCTATGGAAAACGAGACGAGACAGAACTCTTCTAATATCTTTTATCTCCTCTAATAGCTTTACGAGACGAGATACTCTCTTGACAAGATATTTTCAAGACGAGACAGCATAAATCTCGTCTTTTAGGCAACACTAAATGAGACAGTCTTCACTAATATAAACATGCACAGAAATTTGCCCGAGTGTCGACTCACCATAAGACATTTGATAATTAAGAGTATATCGGAACTTGTCAAGAAATATAGTGTACAAAACATACAAAATTACGGAGAGATCTAAAGGTTTCTTATATAAGGTGTACAAGAAGTGCATATTTTGAGTTTATTGACCACGTCCATATGTATTGTTATTTACTGTTGCAAGAAGATATTTGGGTAATTTATATTTACAGAATCGCCATAGACAGGTAAATGGTAATCTGCAAAATAAATAACATTTTGTTAATTCTTATCAAACGATTTTTTAAATGTGTTTTTGTGCTTCTAACTCTATTTCTGTAAAAGTAATGTTTGAATACGGCATTTAGAGTGACATTTCTTTCTCCCTTGTTTGACAAACGAAAGATGGTAAAACTGTTGTAATAAACACTATGTTTACTAACAAGGAAAGTCTTTAAGCCATGAGAGTTCGAAGTAAGCGTATTGCTATTAATGTAATAATAAGCAGGTGCGCTTTTACGGACATGACCTACAGATTTTTGTAAAGGGATCTCCGAACCACTGTGTCGGAAATTAAACCTCGTGCATAGAAAGCAAGGTCACTCGTTGCAATAATGTTTTGTTTACTCGCTATGGCCTGATAACCTTGCCACACCGAGCGAAGAAATTAAAGAAATATGTAAACTGTGAAATTAAAGATATACAATGAAGTGCCAAAAGTCATGGGTACCTAAGAACGTGTGGACCCACTTGAGCAA
>JAGDQP010052852.1:0-13690 GCA_022664845.1 Lepisma saccharinum | reverse complement strand
CACAGCTTTTCGTGACACTTCTCGTATTGCTGCCTGTTACTAAGAGTTTATAGAAGCGTCAGTAATAATTATTTGCAAGGGATTGAGTGGTATCGTTTGTACACATGGGTCAATAACTTGTGGATGCTGTGGGTCATCAACCAAGAATGATCGTCCGTTTTTATTACCTATTTTCATTATCGTTTGGGTGATATTATGAGTTCGTCTCAGAATCATACGGGTATTCTTTACGTATTTTGTAGAAAAATCACGGACACATGTCGAGTACCAAAGGCTGTTAATGTTACTTTAGAATATATGTTTCATTATACCCGATGCACAAGACTTTTACCATTCACTCAATGTGCACTGTCAACTCGGTAACAAGTTCCAGATACTTTTTTTTTTTATTTTTCACATTTGCAGAACTACAACCTTTGTTGTATTTTCCGTTTCAATGCTTACACACGTTGAAAATATTACATTTCCTCTGTAAATTTTTCATTTTTCGGAGCTCCAAAGGTAAAGTTCAACATCGCACACTTTCAACACCACACTCTTCCATCATTCTTGTTAACTTTTACGTTTTGGGGGAGTGCAAACAAACTGACTTAATGCCCCGGCCAGCACAAAAGAAAACTTTTCGTACCGCACATAACTGAATCTGAATCCAAAAAATGAAAAAGACGACGTTAAAACGTTGTGTAGAACTGTGATGTTCTCTTTGTGTGTTCTACTACAATTCTATCATTCTTATCATCGGAAGAGGATGAATCTGAGACCGTATGGAACAACTTTTACAGGTGGCAATTGCTAACTGTTTTGAATTGAAATCTACATTTAGCGCGTTAACTGGAGGTAGAAGTACGGGTTAATTTAACTTCCAGTTTGCTCAGTTTAACTGATGGTTATGACTTAACTAGACATTGAAAAACGGATAAACCAGCAGTTAGAGTTTAACTGTTAGTTACTAGCTAACCTGAACTTTAACCAGGCAATAAAAAACTAGCCCAAAGGACGTTAAATAACCACAATTTCAGCTTTCTTGCACTGTACACAAAATGCTTGGTAATACATTTGCTTAGTTATTGCAGCAAATATATGTAAAAACATGTAGCAACCTTGTAAAAGATGCACTGTGTCACCGGAACTTCGTTCAATGCGTTTGTTTATGGTTATTGCAAGAAGAAATGTAAAATTAAGCAACTCCCTTGTACAAAATGTATTGAGCACCGGTACCTTGTTCAGTGTTGAACCTTTATACAAAGTTTTATTTAATAATGTAGTACAAGTACTTGAATCGACAGGAGGAAGTCTAAGCTGCTTTCAGATATATTTTTGTAGTGACAAAGGCGTGACTAATGAGTAACAAGCAACTTATTACCATTGTTAGCAACTCGTAATTTTTCGCTAGTAAGTAAATAAAAACTTTCTGAATATGTCTGCAAATGCTTACATGTACCCTTGCACACAATTTACTCAACTGTCTTGACTTCATTTCTACTACATGTGACTGGCATAATTTTTCGAGCTACTCACAAATTCAGGCAGTACGATGGATATTCCCATTCTATTTTATGTATTAATTAATTATTGTTTTTGTAAGATGATTACTTTGTTTCATTTTGTAAACTAACACACTTAACCATTTCGCATACCTTGAACGGCTTTCCGTATTACTATAGAAACTATAGATATATGCTCAGCGTTGCCAACCAGACAGATGAGAATTATCGTACCAGTTGGCCAAAAATGATCGATTTTACAATAAAATTATCATAATGCATTATTATGACATTATTATTATTGTTATAGTAGTAATAGTTATTCTTACCATTATTTCAATGGAGGTAACATTTTGGCATGTATTAGTAAATATATCGAACATTGTTTGCAGTCTTGTTGCTAGCTTTGCAAAAATTACTAGAAAAACAATATTTTGCACACGTTTCCAAGTTTATTTGTTCGTATGGTTCCTTTCAATCTAACTCTTATTTTTAGCTCGCATAGATGGTACATTGTGGATTATGTTCGTAGCAAATTCGAAATTTAATTAATACTAACAAATTTTGGACTTTACAAGATTACAGGCCATCGTGTGTAATTCTTTGCTCTTACTACGACAGAATTAATTAGGAAGATAGTGGCCAGAACCTAGGTACTGGTTGCCATTCCGACAATCGCTCGTTTGAGTGAGGTGAAATCATGAATGAGCCTTAGTCAACACGGTCTCCGTGACTACCCCGCCTCCTCGATGCGTATTCAGACCCCAATAGCACATGCACGTTGGCCGTTCATGGGCCTCATAAGGCCCCACATCGTTAATGCAGGCGGGAGATTGGGTAATCGATTATCGGTATCAGTAATTTACTTATTTTCTAAAACTATCGTAAGCATTGTGCAAAGAATAAATCGATTTTTACAAAACGTTTTGTTCATAGTGAATAAATTAAAATTAAAACAGAGCACTCGTAATGGAACCATATCGATCCATGTCGTTAACCGATATGTTGTAGTCAACACGAGGCTTGTTTAGTGACAAAGGAGTTGTTCATCGAAGCATGTTAAAGTGCAGAAATAACCTGCTCTTCCACGGGAAGGTCATAGACAAATAAGTGTTAAAGTTGATTGTGTTTTTCCCAAGGAGTCTTTGGTCACTGTAAGTACATAGAAAAAACAACAAGATTTATAGTAATATTTATTACGCTGTTACCACGCCAGAACCGGGGGACATTTTACACTGTTGCTTCGTTTGAACGGTTGAAAGTAGCGTATTTTCTCGAGGCCATGTGGTGTTAAGAGAGGTTTCCTATAGTAGAAGGATAAGCTACTTATATTTATTTACATTTATTTTACATCATTTCTTTTGATAGGAGTTATTTCAATGTAATCATAGCCATTGTGCTCTTAAGTTCTTGGCAAAAAATTAAAAAAAAAAGTTAAAAGCGGAAGAGACGTGAATTGATTACAATTGAGCGGAGCTACAAATTTTATCATGAACAAAATATCAAAAATAGCTTTATTTTACAAACTAGAAGTGGTCGACCAATTTTACAATCCATTAGCACAGCGAAGTGATGTAACTTTAGCTACAGAAAAAATAATATTCTTTACATAAGTAGTGTTTTTTTTTACAATTTCTAACGTGTTTTATTATTTCTTGTTGGTTTGTCTATGTTGGAAGTCCTACATAAATAAATAGGATTCCTTTTAAAAATAGTAAAAAAAAAGATCATAATTTCATTATGTTCACAATGTCAAGACTGATATTGAGCGATATCGATACCCGATATTGTGCAATGTCGATCTATATCGTTGACCGATATTGGCCAAGATGTTTGTCATCCAATATGGGGCCCATGTCTTTGAACGATGTCCACGTGGATGTGCTACTTGGGGAGTCAGCGATCGAAATCCCAACACAACAAGTATGGTTTGTCGCACGTTGGGGAAACTAACTAAAGCGTGAATTCCTGGCTACATATCCATATCACTTTTAATAACGCAAATGATTTTTCTAATATAATGCGCTCTTTTCCACTCAAATTATACATTCTCAGCGTTATCTGAATATTTTTTTAAAATCATCATTCGCAACACAGGAAGCGGGACGAAAAATCACCAACTTTCCGCACAATACAAGACAACAAGGCACAAACGCATGGAATCCCTTAATCTTTTCTCAATAACAATGATTACTATTAAAACACTTTTCAATTTGAACTTCTGTACACAATAACGCTGGAAGAAGCAAGCTGGGAGAAAGAAGATAATGAAGCAATAAATTTATTCTCAGCGAATGTGTCACGTCGGGACAGCAAACTGCAGTCAGTTAGAATACATTGAAGCAGTGGATGGTCAGGGAAAGCCTCAAACGTGAGGGAGAGTGTCGGACAATCACACTGCTGTCAAAGTATTTGAAAAGGGTGTTTCAACCGTCTGACAGTCTTGTTTTATCAAAAGTTGCTAGGAAAAGTTCATTGACCGACTACATTTTCTTTGCATTTGTTGCAAATATATTCTAAATATGAGATCACAGATTTATCGCACATTTCCATATTATCGTATAGGCATTACCATAAATCGCACAAGGTTCAAAAATATTGTATAAAACGATAATTAATCTACGTGTTGGCAACGCTGATTATGTTTTTTAGAAGTGTGTAGTTGGCGGAAGATTTCTTTTTTTCAGATCTACCTGCACGGCTTGGCACCCATATTGGAAACACTTCCGGTACGAGCAGCTCACTCTCGCGTAACTTGAGCTATAAGTAACAGCAAAAAGCTCTACCCGGCAGCTGCAGTTTGATCTTGTGGTCAAGGATTTTACATATTTTGTAAAGGAAATTATTTTTTTCTCGTTTTCTATGTAAATACACAAAAGGAAATTTAATAAAAGTTGTGATTTATAATTTTAAAAGAGGCAACTAAAAACCAGGATGTATATAAAACCACCAGGGCAGGATTGTTGGGCACACGCAAAAGTACTGTTTGTTCGAAATTTCTGTTTACGCAAAAGTTGTGCCGTACCAGAAGTGTTTCTAAGTGGGCTCTCCGCAGGCGGGCGACACTGGCAACAGTTCTAAAAAAAAAATGCATGGCGATTAAAACAGTAAATACAGCGGAAGTCGAAGAGCGTCTTGCGCTAGGAATTTGAGAGGGGAAAATGTAAAGAAACATGACCTTACCTAACCTCCACTTTCCCATGGGCACTAATTTAAGATAATGTACGGAAAATGCAAAAAAAAAAAGAGCAATTATGTTTAATAATAAGTATGAGCATATAAAAATACATTTTGAAATAATAAGTGTTGACCTGAGAGGGGTTGAACGCGGGACCTTTCACTCAAGAAGCGATGTCTTGACCATTCGGCCACAAAGCGGAGTTGGAGAAACTTGGTTTCGTCGTTGTATTTACGGTGGGTAGCGTCAGAGCCTGTCAGTATGACGTCGTAGGTGATGACGACTTCCGCCGTGTTTACTGTCTTAATCCTCAAGTAACTACTTCATAGAGATGGGCAAAAAATAACGTAACTTCTACTTCATAATAGTTAATTTTGCTAAATTGTAATACCTGTTATTGGTTTTAAAAGATGGCGGTTATTTTACCCAGTTTAGATATACCGGAAATTGTTCATTTTCTTCACCGACAAGCCAATGTGCTTGTTTCTACGACTGATAAGATAAGCTACGTTCTTATTCCACTGGTGCTACTAGTTTTTCTATTCCTTTCTCGATAGAAGTACACGGCAGCCAATCCGAAAATTGACTAGACGAGTCGATCGTTTCGACTTTGTTGGAGAGGCGACTTGGAGTGGATGTGTTAATGCTAATTCACACATACAGTGCCGTGTCTATTTCAGCATTCCTCTTCCTCGTTCGTGCTATGATATGCCTTTATATATCATGAACACACATATATATAAACGTTATATATATAAAATAAAGGGTGAACCGATTATCTATGAAACGTAAGTACTTCATGCGGACGAAGCCTGTGTTCAAAGAGTGAGAGAAAAAGATTTTGCGCTAAAAATCTCGATACGAGAATGTTTACCTCTAACTGGTAATTAGGAGAGTCTTGTCTTTCGTTGTGCCCGCCTTCCACGAAGAAGGGGGAGGATACTTAACCAAACGTCATACACAGTTGTCACATGTTCTTTCCTCTTTGGGCTGCGTTGTAGTTAAGTCGCACGAGAAAGCTGTCTTCGCTCCTGAACAGCGTCAAATGAAGATTCCTTTTCCTCTCCGCTTGCCTGTGAAAGAGAGTGCGGGTGGAATTTGGCAACATCATCCGCTTTTTTCGCAAAGCAAACCTAGTTTCTTTCCTCTCGCGTCTTCACCCGGATCTGTTCTTTCACTGTCTATAGGAAACTACTACTTATTTTTATTTTTTAGAAGCTATGAAGTTACCCTTGTCATCCAAGGAAATGATGGAACTATCTACCTTCATTTTCCATGATCAGTAGAAGTCATTGAATTAGCAGCTTCTGCTTCCGTAAAGACGGTGTTCATTTCTTTTGTAGAAAATGTCTGTTGCGATACGTTAGATTAATTAAATTGCTACATAATAATAATGATAATATCATCCCTTACTCTTCAAATGTAATTCTTGTATGGTTGATAAATATGTCGAAAAATCCAGTGTGAATGGTTTCTTGCTCTTTTGAGTGTTATCAGAAACAACTTTCATCTGTTAGACATATTTTATAGATATAAATAGTATTTTACCAGACAATCACTATAGTGCTATCATTTTAACAGCAAAATCTTATTTCAGGCTGGCCAAAAGCGTAAAGGTTAACTTTTCATGCAACCGTGCTTTGCTTGCGATTTCGTTGAGTAGACGATTGAAACGCGTGTTTAAGTAGGTGTTCTACGTGTAACATGAGTTTCTATTGGCTACCCATAGAAATAGCAAGGAAAGAACGCGTCTATATGAAACGTCGACCTAAGTCCGCTTGCCGCGGTAACATTGTATAGATAATCCGTTCACACAGTAGTTGGTAATGTACCACTCCGTGACTCTTTGCTGTAGGAATTCTCCCAACATTTTAAGTTCGGGAATCTAAAGCCAATTTTGCAGAGTTTATATTTATTTTTAAATGCAAACGTTTTAAAATTGCAGGTATGTTCGAGGATTTCGTAGGTAACACTACGCATTCGGGGTGGGTGGGGGAGGAGGTTCTGAGAGAATCCGTACATTCCTGATATATGTGATCTATTCAGTAGTCTTGTTGTTCTCCACTTCACATGCCCTTTTCATTGTGCATTTTAATTTTAGAAGAAGTTTTATTCTGTAGGGGTTGGACAGAGACCTTCGACAGAAGCCCGGAACAATTGAGAGGTGGCGTTTATCAGCGAGCTCTCTTTCGTGAGCAAGAATGAGAAAGGTGGCGATCATAGCCTTAGTTTGAAGAGAAGCTGAGGAGAAAAAAACCCAGTGCAGCTCAACAATTCCACTGTCTACAGACACAGTGGTTATTACAACGACGTAAGTTTTTAATTACCCCAGTAGTACATACGTGTTTTAAATGTTAATAAAACCGTTTAATATCCGCCTTTTCAACGGTTTTATCAGCGTTTATAACACGTATGTGTTATTGGGGTAATGTTTAAAATGGTTACCATGTAAGTTTATCTTCAAAATGTGTTCCAAAATCTGTTAAATGTCCATAAACTGTCTTTGTAGTCGAAATCCCACACACACATTTCAAGAAATCATGTATGTATACAAGTCCTCATAAATACATCTTTGCGACCATAGATCTAGTCTCTACTGCAGACAAAGGAACTAAAGAAAAGGAGAACAAACCGAGACATACATTTCTTGCTTAATCTATTAGCAAATCAGAAACCTATATGACTCCAGTAGTGTTTGCTGGCTTAATATGATCACCGAACTGGACTGTCGCAATTAACCCAGCAGATAACCATGTGAAAAGCGTATAACAGATACTAAGTTTGATTTTATTTATTTTCCAAACAGCTTGAGGTTGATTTTATGATCTGCCTATTATCTAGCTATTTATGGAGAAAGCTTTTAAACATAAAAGTTAAGTTTTGCAATATCGGACGTTACAACACGAGGATTGGAATATCCACATAAATTCAAACCCAATTCTTAATTAATATTCTTCTTATCTGTTTGCTTAATAAGTGGTCTCTGAGTTTTGATAAATGTAATGATTTTCCTCTTTGAACTGCTGTTGTTCTTCCATATTGATCTGCACCGTTTGTCTACTTTCATGGTATTTGAGAAAGTTTTCCATAGTGTCAACACAGTAAAAAAATAATAGCAGACTTATGTTACTATCCTTGTCTTTTCTGGATTTTTGCTACTTTTGTTCTCTTTAAGAAGTAGTAATGTGTGCAAGGAAAGGCAGGGAAACATCTCTTTTTGACGTCTAGGATATATTCTAATGGCCGTGCTGATATATACGAGTGTATTATCTCAATCAATTTACTTTTGTTTTTACAGTGTTTCTCCCTGCTGTCAGATACTGAGATTATAATTACATTCATTATATGTAGATATATTTTCTTTTCAATCAGCATTTAAATATGTACCCAAAGCATGAAATACTTTGCTAGATGGTAATAATATTTCCGGAATACTTCCTTCTCTGGAAAATGTTTTAGACATATTTTTGAAACATAGTTTCTTTTGTGAGTATAAGGGCTCAGTTTTAAGCCCGCTGGCGATTAGGGTGGATAGCCAATTGAAACACGTGGTGTAGTTTTCTTACGAGTTGCAACATGTGTCTCAATTGGCTATTAACAAAAATCGCAAGCGGGCTTAAAATGAGCCGTTAAGGTTATTTTGTAAATATCTCCAACAATGCTATAACACATTTATACAATTTACAAAACATTTCCTGTTATTGCTTCAATATGTTTGGAACTATATGCACATATTTTATCAACATGTATCGTGTTCCTTTTCATATATGCTTAACAATATTTAGCCATTTTGAGATTTGTTATGGTCATTCAGCACAGAATTTTGCACATGGGCGTTAAAAATATCTATAAATGAATACACTCAGCATTAACCTTCATACACACAAAAATGTTTGTCAACAAGGGCTAATGTGGACTCACCAGTAGTCTGTACTATATTTTACAGACAATAATCATTATCTCTCCGTCTTAAATTTCACATGGCTTGTTAAAGGCGTTGGCAAAGTGACGAAAGAGGAGAGGATTGTTGTCGTCATGAGGCCCACGTCAACATGTAAACCTACAAAAATGTAGCGTAATGCGGACCAGCAATTGGGCTATTAAAACTCATTATTCGTATACTCTGAAATGTATGGAAACTTGCACAAAAGTGTTCATATGTATAAGTGAGCAGAAGCTGAATTATTTTAGGTGTGAAAAGGGTACTAGATTGATTGTATGAATGTTATAAAAAGTGCACACTTTTACAGTCTACAAAAGGACATGTTTACTAAATTCATGCTTGACTTTAAACCAAAGAGACTGGAAATAACTTGTAGAATTGTGCTATTTGGATGAAGCAAAATTTTGATTTCATTTTTCGTCTTGTGGTTTTCATTGAGTTTGTATCAATTAGACCAACTTTTCACGTACGCACTAGCCACGTTCTTTGCTTGCTATGAGTAGCCAATAGAAAAAATTAAACACGTGTTTCTATTAGGTATTTAGTGCTAGTTTTCATGAACGCATGCGTTGCTTGTGATTAGGGTGAGTAGCCACTTGAAACACGTGTTTTAAAGCTTCCTATTACCTGTTCTACGTGTAACATATATTTCAATTGACTATTCACCCAAATCGCAAACAAGACAAGCTGTCATGCAAATCAGTTCTTAGGCAAATCGCAAGAAAAACACGCGGAATGCGTGTATGAAAAGCCGTCCTTATTTATATGAAACATGCTATGTATTTTTTACTAATAAATAACAAATGATTATTTCATAAAATTAGGAATATAAATAAAGAAAATCTTAGGCTGTTTTGTTGGAGAGGGGAATGAAGCCAAGAGTCGGAAGGGACGTGGCAATTCGTCCATCTTGTGCCTCCCCATATTCAGAGACTCTCTTTTCCGAGTATTGTCGAGTTTTCCGAGACTCTCAGGTGCACTCTCCTCTATCCAAAAAGGCAATCACATTACTCGGTATAGAGGGACTCTAATGGGGCCACACGAGATGGCTGTCGATGAACCGAATTTGGCTTCATGTGACGTCATGTATGTTCTCTCGATTTTCTTCCTAACTCTATGGATTATTTTATCTTCCCTGAGAAGAGCTTCTGTAACTTTGACAGATTTCTTGAAAAATTGTAAACTACTTTATATAAATAAGAAACATTAACATCATAAAACAACTTATATAGACCTAGAAATGCTAGTTAATGAACTCACTTTGACATTAACAGATTGTAATTAGAAAGATTCGGTAACCAAATACGTCCAAGTTCAATTTCCTGTTGATTTTGTTTTTATTATTTACTAATCATGCAAGCAAAGCAGTAGAAAACCTCTTGAAAGCTTGCCGCCCAGAGAAGAGACTTTGTAATTAAATCTTAACAGTCGCGAGCAACAGACTTGATCATGTTAATGCTAACTACCCAGAAATCTTTGCTGCAACTTCTACGAAACTTCAGGACAAGTGACTAATGTTCAGCGACAGCGTGTGTACTTTGTTCTATTTTTCTTTTTTTAGCAATAAAAAATTCTTAAAGGAAGATTCTATTTCTTCTCCCTCTTCTATGAGTTTTGTTCAAGGATGATTAGGAGTTTGTACCATGGCCAAAATTATACTCGCTTCATAATATTTTGAACTCAGAACAAGGTGATAAAGATGTAACCGACGAAGGTGTCAAGGCTGGGTTTAAACAATTTTAAAATTGATTGATGTTGGCCGACCACACTCATATAAGTCTATAAATCTTCATTTCAATAAACCTTTTGGTTATACAAGGATTACAGAAGTGTTTCTTACTTCACGCCATGTGTGGTAATTTTCAAGTGCACGGTAATGAAAACAAGTTAGGCCTGATTTTATGTACGCATTAACCGGGTATTTCGCTTGCGATTTGGCTGAGTAGCTAATAGAATTATGTGTTTATGTGCTCATATTGGCCACTCAGCAAAAAATATTTTAAGTATATTGTGGAGTCGCACGCCATAGGCAGTAGAGCATGTGACTACGAGTCGGCCAGCCGGGGTTTTAAATGCCGTCCAGGACCTGAGTTACTTTGGGATGAACTCAACCTTCTATCGAATTGTGTATCACAGCGCTCCAAGGCACCTTGGCAGGTAAAGGCAGTCTAGTATGGAACTGAACATATCTCACTTTGTGTCGGAGGTCGAGAATATGCGGACCGATTCGTCCATGCGCCTCTTAGGGCTGATTTTCATTAAATGTGTGAAAATCAGCGATTTGTGTGAGTAGCCAATTGAAAAATGTGGTTCTACGTATTACGTAATAAAAGACGTGCTTCAATTGGCTAGTCATTCTAATTGCAAACAACGCAAGCTTCCAAGAAAAGCAGCCCTAACGAATGCATACTTTTACCTTAACCTTCATAATATCTTATACGCCTAATAATCTCTTACAAGATAAAGATATATAGGTATCTATGCAGGGAGTTGCAAAGTAACACTGATAAAAACTGCCGAAAACGTGGGAAAATGAACTTTAGAGTTTGATATTCCCATTACCATTAATTGAGGCGACATGGTACCATTAAAGATGTCAAACCTGCTTTATTCAAATATGTATAGTCCAAAATTGTGCAACGGATGCACAAGGAAGTAGATGTTTTACAGACATCCTCCGGAGTAAACAGTTGGTTGAAATAAGTATGAATGAGACTTCTTTCCGTATCAATACACATGAGACATAATCGCTGCCATTTAACCAGGCAATGACAGTCGCTTTTACTGACAAATACACCAAAAATTCATTGAAATAAATGCAATGGTTACTCCTTTTGTTATGCAACCCTACATATTTTTAAAAATAAATCGCAAACGAAACCTGTTTTAAGATATCGACATGGCACAAACAAATTAATTACTTGGTGGAAAGTAGTCAAATTCATAATTATTTCGACCCAGCCTTACTTCAGAGAATTTCTAGAGAAATCCCTTGCGCCTCCATTACATAATTTTGGAATATGTATTTTTGGATAGAGCAAATCTCAGCTCTTTGAAAGTTCCATGCCGTCTCAGTTCTATTGTTAATGTCATTGGAAATATGAAACTCTAAAGTTCATTTCCCTACGCTTTCAGTAGACTACAGCGCCAAAACGAAGCGTTTGTGCATCTTCGATGGTCTATAGTTTTTATTTTCTTATTTTCAAGTTAGGAATCTTGAGGTGGTTTTGTCGCTGTTCTTCTACAACACCCTGTGTATACCTTAAGATACCTTTACTTTTTTCAGTATATTATATTCACAACCTCTTATTATCCTACACATGCACGTACAGAAACGATGTAAATTCCTTTAAAACATTAGTAAACACAGAGCTTAAGAGAAATTGTCAAAAATTTCATCAGAAGAAAAACTCGGTGACATTAGTTCTGAGCAATGATCTCTGTCTAAAAGCGATACTGGACTGATTGCCACCATTGAAAATTTCATGACTATACGAAGCAAGAGAGCGTAGAGGACACTTAATCTCGTTTGTCCACTTCGAGTCTAAACCAGTATGGACCAAGTTTTCCGTTCTAACTTAATCTTTACATACTTTTCTTTAATTCATAATGGTTCATCGTGTCCTCTCAAATCTTGAAACGTTAATTCAACTCAGTTTCCGACGTCTTAAAATGATGAAATTTTGCACAGCGACGAACGTCGGGCGACAATACAATATTCCAATGTTACTTTTAAATATTTCTATATATTTATAGGTCTACTGTATATATTAAAAAAAATATACTTTTTAGTAAGAACGTTTTTATCCTTTAATAAATACTAGCCCGCAACTAGGTAGCGTTTGACTGTTTGCAGAAATAGTATCTGAACACCGAAATAACTCGAAATAATTTAAATACTAAAAACATACACACTTTAAAATATTTGCCGCTAAAATCTATACACAATGTGCAAAATTTCATCTAAGCCCTGCCGAGCCAACATAGCAAACTGGGAGACTGTTGGCATTCGATCCCAGCGGCCGACAGAAGTCCTTTAAGACTTTCCTCAGTCTCACTAGGCAAATACCTGGATGACACATTCGCTAATCCTTTCCCCTATTCCGACCTGAGACTTAGAATCCTACAGGCCATAAATAAAATTGAAATTCACTTACACGCTCCCAATTCTGACTTTACGCCCGCCAAACGGAAAATCCTGGCGTAAACCCTGACTTTGCTATTAAGAAGCCTGACATCGCTAATAAGATTTATCTAATGCCTTGTTTACATTACTAACATTTTACCATGGATAACGTTAACCCGAGTTCATTTTAGTAATGTAAACGGTAGTTACCGTTAACGTGGGTTTCGAATTTAACTAGGGTCTACTTTCGACGGTTATATTGTAACGTTAGTAAGAAACGGCTGTCTAAACGCAAGTTAGTTATTAGGCGCGAATCACTTCGTGAGTTTATTTCTTTCTTTATCGAAATATATAATATAATAGTGAAGAGTACTACTTTTAAAATATAAAAGAATGATGGCAGAACTAATCTACAAAATGTGACGCTATAATCAATTCATTTGTGTTCATTTTTTATAATTTAATCCTCTCCCGCGTAACAAGCAAATTCTTTACTTAACCACGGGTACCTCAACCTGTTTCTTTACAGACAATGGTAGTACAGACACGATAACCAAGTTCGGTAGTCTGAACGCAAGTTAGTTTTACCCATAAGTTCTGGAGTGATTGGTGGAAATACATCCATGTCAGTGGTGGTCAACCGGTCGTGTCACTGCCCGCTATCATAGGTATCAGGAGCTTTCTTAATCAGGTGGTCTATTATATCTATTTGCGTAATTTTCCATTTTGCATCACAACGTTGAAAACTGGAGTGCTTCAGCCGGGAATTGAACACGGAATCAAGCGGTTATGAGTACAACTCTAACTACTAGACAACGAGCCTTCGACATAAGAAACGAGACATCAAGAAACAAGGCATACCAGTTAAAACAAGTCCGACACTACAAAAAATATACACAGAAGAGCCTTTACTCATCTAAAATCCTACCTTTATCTCAGGTTTAAGGTCAAATACATTT